>ML825274.1:29384-42430 GCA_009831015.1 Picea engelmannii | reverse complement strand
TTTTTGATGGGTTTTCTCCCCCATGAGGGTTTCCCAGGATAAAATGTTGTGTACCTTGTGATTGTGTTTCTTTCAGTGATCCTCTTTATGTTGTTGTTTTGGAAATGCATTGATAACCTAATAACAACATTAAATTTAACATGGTATCAGAGCTTGACTGAATAGAGCACCTTTAACTGGGTATCTAAAAATGTCACTATTGTCGTACAAGGAAATTAGGGATTTTTATTGGAGAGGGATTTTTGACTAAAAACTATATAGGGAAGTGCACCCTACCCTAACACATCCATTGATAGCTTGAGCACACCTTTTCAGTGACCAGATTCTCTGGAAAGTTAAACCCTAGTTTTAACTGGTACTAGAAAACCAAGAAACCAGAACCAGTACCATAAGTACCAGTCCATATTTGCACAAGTCAAATTTCAAGGGGTAAATCTTGGAATTTTTGGAAACATCCAGTTCCAGCCAATTCGCCTCGACCCAATGCATCTCTTGGTAAGTTCAGATTCATTTTCTAAGCACTTTTTTTTCTGGTCATTATCCCTAGCTCCAGGTCAAGATGTCTGCAAGCATTAAGCTTGTTGACAAATTAGAAGGTGTGGAAAATTTATGTGCTTGGAATTACAAAATTGGAATCATTCTTGAAGAGAATGACCTTGCAAAATTCATAAAAGAAAATGTACCAGAACCCAAAGAAAATGCAGCCAAAGAGAAGTACAAGAAGGATATGATTTGGGCCAAAAGGATAATTGCAGATTCCACTAAAGACCACTTGATCCCTCAAGTTTCTTCTAAGAATACTTCAAAATAGATGTGTGATTCCCTAACCAGAATGTATGAAGGAAAAAACATCAACTAGAAGATGAACTTGAGAACGAAACTCAAGAATACAAAGATGCAAAAAGGACAAACAATCAAAGATTATTTCTCTAGGGTTACTCATTTCAAGGAGCAATTAGATGCAATTGGAGACAACTTGGATGAAGATGAACTCATCATGACAAATCTTAATGGTATCACAAGACCTTGGGATGCCTTCATCCAAACTATCTGTGCAAGAAAAGAGAAACTCCAATTTGACAGTCTATGGGAAGAATGTGGTCAAGAAGAAGCAATAGTAGCAGATCGAGAAGCTGTACTTTTAAGTGATGAAGATCAAGCCCTATCTTCTCATGCTAAAGGAGGAAAGAAAAGGCCTCATTTCCAAAAGGAGACCCACCTTCATAAAGAATCTCACTCCCCAAAGAGATTCACCCACTTCCATAAATAATCTCACCCTCCAAAGAGATTCCAGAAATATCACAAGTGTCAAAGAAAAGAAAAAGATTTCTCCTCTTATCAATGTTATCATTGTGATAAGACGAGACACATTGCTAAGAATTGTCTTGCCACAAGGGAAGAATACAAGAAGAGAAATAACAAAATACATCATGCCCATGCAGTTGAAGATGATGAGCCACCCAAGAAGTTGACTAAAGAAGAGATTGAAGATTATGTTTTATTTTCCGCCCTCTTGGGATCTGTGACACCTGGAGAGGATACTTGGCTCATAGATAGCGTTGCCTCTAAGCACATGACAGGTCATAAATACATTCTCTCTAGTATTATAGAAAATGACTTCCCCCAGAAAGTTTCACTTGGAGATGATTATCAACACCCTATCAAAGGAATGTGAGAATCCACCTACAAACTTGCTTTAGGGACTCTGATGAGAATGAAGGATGTACTTTATGTACCAGGTTTGAAAAATAACTTACTCTCTATCTCAACTTTAGATAAGAAAGGTTTTAGGGTTGCATTCATAGATGGTGAAGTTCTTATGTGGCCTAAAGGAAAAACCATAGAAGATGTAGTTGTTATTGGAACAGAAGAAGGTGGTTTGTATAAGTTAAAAGGTCACTCAGATGCAACCTTGACTCACTTCACTAAGAGTCCTTGTGAACTTTGGCATAGAAGACTAGCTCACATCAACTACAAAGCCTTACCATATGTAAGCAAGGTAGTTATGGGTTTACCATAATTCAAGGTTGATCATGAAGGTGTATGCAATGGATGTGCAGAAGGAAAGAACATAAAAAATCCTTTCCCAAAGAGCGGCAGTAAAGAAGAAGGAATATTGGAGCTCATCCACTCAGATGTATGTGGTCCAATGCCATCAACCTCTCTAAGCGGGTATGTAGACTATGTGTCATTTATTGATGATTACTCTCGTAAGACTTAGGGTTTATTTCTTGAAATCAAAAGACGAAGTACTCATAAAGTTCAAGGAATTCAAAGCTTTGGTATAAAACCTCTTCGAAAGAAAAATCAAGATACTCAGGTCAGATAATGGAGGAGAGTACACCTCAAATAAATTTGGAAGCTTTTGCAGAGATGTTGGGATTAAGTGGGAGCTCACCAATCCCTATAATCCTCAACAAAATGGTGTAGCAGAAAGAAAGAATAGAACAATTATGGAAGTAGTAAAGACTATGATTCACGATCAATATTTTCCAATGCACTTATGGGCTGAAGCAACAAGAACAACAATTTGTGTCCAAAACAGATTATCCCATAGTGCACTTGGATTCAAAACCCCTGAAGAAATGTTCAACGGAAAGAAGCCATAAGTAAGCCATCTAAAAATATTTGGTTGTCCAATGTTTGTACACAATCTGAAAGAAAGGAGAACTAAGGTCGATCCTTCAAGAAAGAAGGGAATATTTGTTGGATACTGTGAAGTCTCTAAGGCCTTCAAAATTTACATACCAGGTTACCATCATATTGGGATCAATAGAGATGTAACCTTTGATGAAGATGGAGCACTCAAAATATCAAGGAAATGCCATCTTGAAGAAGTATATGAAGAATAACCTGTAGCTCCCAGAGTTGCAAAACCTATGAAGGAAGTTATAGTTACTCTTGATGATGAGATTCCAGAAGATCATGATATGATAGAATCTCAAGAACCTCCCTAGATGATGATCTCTCACAAGAGAAATATAGCTTGGGCAAGGGAACTTATTCAAGATGCAGAGAAGTATGGTTCCCCAGACAGAACCATGAGACAAAGCAAGAAACCTAAACCATTCTCTAGTTACATGGCCCCGATGTGTGATCTCATAGAAAATGAACATACTTGCTTTGAAGAAGCCATTCAGAAGAAAGAATGGGTGGATGCCATGACAAAATAATACTAGTCCATTATAAAAAATGATGTATGTGAAGTAGTTCCCAGACCAAATAACAAAGATGTCTTATCTTCCAAATGGATATACAAGATAAAACATGTAGCATACAAAAGTATTGAAAAACATAAAGCAAGATTTGTGGCTCGTGGTTTTTCTCAAAAGGAAGGTATTGATTATGAAGAGACATTTTCTCTTGTATCCAGATACACTTCTACCAGAACCATCATAGCTCTTGCAGCCAAAATGAAGTGGAAGTTACACTAGATGGATGTGAAAACAACCTTCTTAAATGGTTTCATTGAAGAAGAAGTGTATATAGAGCAACCACAAGGGTTTGAAGTTGAAGATAGAAAGACTCATATCTGCAGGTTGAAGAAAGATCTGTATGGGTTGAAGCAAGCTCCTAGAGCTTGGTATGGCAGAATTGATAGTTTCCTAACGAGCTTGGGCTTTACCAAGAGTAAAGTTGATTCTAACCTTTAATTCAAGGTTATGAATGATGAGCCAGTTATATTGCTAATGTATGTGGATGACTTATTCTTAACATGGGAAGAAAGCCTCATCATAGATTGTAAGAAGAAGCTTGCTGCAAAATTTGAGATGAAATACCTAGGCATGATGCATTATTTCTTATGTCTTGAAGTTTGACAGAGCCCAGAGAAGATCTTCCTTAAGCAAGGGAAGTATGTAGTTGAAATACTGAAGAGATTTGACATGTTGGAATGTAAATCCATGAACACACCCATGTAAAAAAAGTTGAAGCTCATGGTTGATACTTTGTCAGAGTTGGTTGATGCTACTCTATATAGACATATCATTGGTTCATTGATGTATCTGATGAATACCCGGACAAATATACGCTTTGTTGTGAACACCTTAAGTCATTCTCTGGTAGAGCCCAGACGTGTTCACCTTGTAGCTACAAAGCATGTGATGAGATACCTTAAGGGTACGTTGGATTACGGTCTCTGTTATACTAGAGATCATGACTTTAGACTATTTGGTTACATTGATTCAGATTGGGCTGGAAGTTCTTCTGATAGAAATATCACTTCATGATGTTGTTTTAGTCTGGGGTCAACCATGACTTCATGGAAAAGTAGGAAGCAATCCAATATTTCTCTTAGCACGACATAAGCAGAATACATTGTAGCATGTTCCGCCAGTTGTGAAGCCATATGGCTTCAGAAGTTGTTGACACATCTATTTGATATGGATATGGAATCCACTGTGATTCTATGTGAAAACCAGAGTTTCATAAAGATGACGGAGAACCCAGTCCTCCAGTATAATTCAAAGCACACAGAGATCCAGTATCACTACATTTGTGATATGGTGCAGAGGGGAGCTATAAAGCTCTAATATGTTGGCACATATGAGCAGGTTTCATATGTGTTGACCGAGCCTATGTCTCGTGTGAAGTTTGAGTACTTTCGAGACAAGCTTGGTATTGTCCGAAACGATCCCCCTCGAAAGGGGGAGTGATGTTGATGATACTATTGTATCTTGACCAACAACGGGTAGCTTCGTTAGGAATTTATGTCCTAGGGGATTGATCATCCCTGGGGAGATCCCAAAGGTCCGGTAAGGACAATATGTCAGAGTACCTGTGAATGTATATGCCAACTGTGGTCAATAGTGGTAGCTCTGTTAGGATTTTACATCCTAGGGAATATTTTGATTCCTGGGAAGATTTTGGTATAGATCTTGCTGGACAGTTTCCAACTTTGTATTTATTTCAGATGCTTGTTTCTTAAATGAAGAGACATCCATTCTTGTGTTCTCAAATGAAGTTATTCGAGACTGCAACTGCTCTATTAACCTGTTTTTTTGGAAAAGTGTAGTATTGCTCCCGTGTTGATTTTTAACACTTAAATTCCAATTTGTCTTCTATTTGCTTTATTTGTTGCTCAAAACCCTATCTGATTTTCTCTATATCAAATTTGTTTTACTTCTGGTAGTCATTTCCATCTGTCGCATATCATTATGCATTTGTTCAACTAGAAGAATATTTTGTTCCAGTTGTTTTGTGAGATTATCCACTGACGACTGGTTCGCAGTGGAAAAGGCTCCCAATGAATCTGCAACTTCTCTTGCAAATTTAGGATCATCCTTTCCATGTCCATCATATATCACTTTATGTCTTTTAACAATTATTCCCTCCTTTTGCCGAGATTCCCTTCTTATGATAGCCTTCCTTTTCTTGTTGAAAAAGAAGTTTGTTGGAGGCATATCTTCAGGTTGAATAGGTGTAAGGTCATCTATTTTAATAACTTCTACACCAGATAACCCATAACTTGTTGCGAGAGGAGTTATTGATGGTATGGGAGAACTAAGTGCAATACATGCTTCTGGATTAGTGGCATCTTTCATTGGAGTTTTAGTATTTGGAAGTGGAAGAGGAAAAGTATGCCCATGATTCATAAAAGCTTCGAACAATGATAACAATTTCTGCGTATCTTTACCTGGTATTGTTATTATCGCATCTTTGGATAATGTATCTATGTTCTTCTCCACTTCCTTAACCTTGTCTTCGGGTAAGCTATGTTGCTCGGGCTCTGTCGATTCTATCACCTGTGAGGTTGAATTGAGTTTTTGTTCTCCTTGCAAGACCTTGGGCAGACTATTCCTTCTGTGCTTCTGAAAACAGAGGAAACCTGACTGTTGATCTTGAGGCAAATTTTTAAATCTGATCTTAACTTCATCATAGGATATCACTCCTATGTAAATTTAATCATAGGGGGAATCTTCATGTATATATTTTTTCATATTAAATTGAGATAAATGGTTCTCAACCACCCTATGAGGATCATGCCTTTTATACTCAATGTCAACCAATTTGATATCTTCTAAGGCTGAAGCTTCAACCTTAGTGTGCCCAAAATCATATAATAAAAACACGTCAACCTGCATGGGAAAGATTGGCTACACTCTTTTCTGTGTTGCTTTCAATTCTTTGGTTATTCCTCCTGACATTGTTTTATAAACTACTTCTCTGCAAACCAGTCTGTCAGGTAGGAATTTGGGGAGAGCATGAGGAGAAATATAACAACCAAACACTCTGATATAAGAAATGTTTTCCTCAACATACCAATCTGCAATAGCACCCAAATTTCTAATGATCTACTTTGAAATTCTGGGGGGAGGTTGTCCATAGATAACTACATGAATTGGGATTACTACATTATGATAAATTTCATAGAATAAGTCCTTTGAATTTTCCTCCCATAACTTAGAATGATAAAAATGAAGGGGCTCGATGGAGGTCGGGGTCCAACTCCAATTCATGAGAGGAAAAGGAGTCCTGAAATATATTGCGTCCATGATGTATGCAGACATATAAAAGGGGGCATGTTGTCCTTTAGACATCAACATCTTGTACTCCACAATTTCATTGGCTAAGTTATGTGATAACATTTTTCCCTAGTCAAAAGTGTAACCCTCAACAACCTCATGGATTATGGGAAGCCATTCTATTATAAAATATGCAGGAGTTTTCCTACCGAACATCCTACAGAGCATCACGACAATGTACATTATGTGAGCATCCAAATATGTTGTAGAATATATTCCATGGACATCAGATTTGAACTTAGTTGGATTACCCCACCAGGTTTTTATTATATCGTGATCGGTTCTGTCATACTTAGTGCATTCCTCCTCCTCAAACTTCAATATAAATGATGAATTGTAGGTATATTTGGGTTTAGAGGATAATTTATACATTACTTGAATATTTTCAGGTCGAAAAGAGCCGACAGAGGCCTTCTGGCGACTAACAATGCTTCTTGTTGGGATGTCTATGTGATCTAGGCCCCATCTTATCATATCAGTGTAAGGCATAAGTTTTGCCCGAGAAACAACTTTGTGCAATTCAGACTTAGCCACATGTCTGAGCTTAGTTGAAAATGTATCATCGTCTTCTTCCGCTGAATCATCTGGATAGAGAAGGATCTCATGCTCTAAAATGTCATACACATGCTTCCAAGTTTTGGTGGCATCTGTTAATCGGTTAGTAGTATCTGAAAGTATATTCGTGTTGTGGTTGGATTCGTCAGCTGATGAATCATGTTTCTTTCCTGCTTTGCGCGACACCATGGTTTTCAAAAAATGAAGCTAATCCTCTTGTGAGAAGAAAAAACTTGTGAGCTTAGAATGCTTGAATATAAAACTCTCAAATGCTAATGGAAAAATGGTTAGAAATTTGAAATGTCTTTATTTACAAAAATATTAATATCTAGCTATCTTCTAATTAATCTACTGATAGAGTAATCATTTTAAAATCTGTCGAATTTATTACCTGGCAGTCGCAATACTTATTTGAATCTATAACCCTAGTAGACTGGGCATATTATTAATTAATGTAATTAAATAATGTACTTCAATGGTTCGACATTTAGAGATTTTGAGTGAAGCACAATAGATATATCCCGAAGGCCGAATTCACGGAGCAATTAATCTATAATTAATTATTATTTTTGTATTTAATCATGATTTAAAGCCACTTTTAGTTTTAAGTACTTCATAATTTCGACATTCGGGAGTTCTGAATGCGGTGCAACAGATATCTCCCAAAGGACAAATCCCTGAAGCAAATAATCAAAACATTTTTAAGTACTTCGGGACTCTAGAAATATGGAGCTCCGAGAGTTCGTGAGCTTGTATGCCCGATAAGTATTTCGACAGTTCAACATTCGAGAGTTTTAAATGTAGAACGATGGATATCTCTCGAAGGCCAAATTCGTAGAGTGATATTAATGATTAATCATGGTTAATTAAACTTGTTTAATGTTTTTAGTTTTTTTAAAACGTTTTTATTCATTATGATCAGAAGTGCTTAGGTACTTCGGTGCTTTGGCGCTCCAACGTTTTTGAATATGTTCTTTGATTTACCTCCCGAAGGACAATCTCCCAGAGTGATGTGGAAGTGACGACGCCACTTTCAATGATGTGTCATGAAAAGGTGAGTGACACGTGTCACCTAAAAACATGTGAATGATCTGACAAAAATGCCAAAAATAAGTGTCATGTGTTAGCCCATAATAATTTTTATGACAAGTGTCTTGTGACTCATTAGTAGATATGTTTGGAAAATTTTCATGAGAAGCTGTCTCCGAGACTTTGGAGCTTTGCAACTTCTGGGTTTTTAGTTCTTTAAACACTTTGAGTTTGAAACTCCCGAAGTGTGAAGTCCCGAAGTGATTGTTGAAGCTTTCTTTTGTTTAACACTCGCGCAACTTTAGAATTCCAAAATCGTGAGAGTCGTTGATTTGGTTAGGTAAAACTCTTTAATGGATGATATTGAAGTGCCCTGTCAAGATATAACAATTACATATTTATTCAATGAAGAATGATCTTCCTAAGTGTTATCACATATAACTATCAAGAGGTCACAGGATGACCAAGTCCATGGTCTACGCAGATATCAATCTTAAGCACAAAGCACAACACTCAAAGCGATCTATTATGGGCTTGAAACCAACATGCTGGCAGGTTGAATTTTCAATGACAGAGATCCTAGGGGCATTTCATATCAACGGCTCATGAGCAATCAGGATTTCAATGTAGCACGAGGATTAGCGACTAGACAGAGGAATCGAAGTCCCAAAGTAAAATCTAAGCCATTGAAGGCTGAGGACACGCATCAACGGATCTCACGCTTAAGAATTCATCACTTCAGAGAATTGTAAGAGCTATGCATTGAAAAGGCCTGAAGTCCGAAGTCCCGAAGTAGTTGTGAGCCATTGATGTTCACAGTAGGAGCTAGGGTCCATCCAGAGCGATGCGTGGCAACAAAAGTGAGGCTTTCCCAGATCGTAGATCGCAATTAGATCAACGACTTGCATGTATTCAACATGTCAAAGTTCCACGAGGATTAGTGACTAGACAAAATCCCTAGAGTTACAGATCAAGCGCACACGTCTTTCTCCATTGAACGGTAAATATTTACTTCGAGAATCCATACTTTGGGAATTTTTAGCTCCTCCCCTCTCGCTTTCATCCAGAGCGTTTTCTCTTGAATTCAACAAATCATTGTCGCGTGTCTATCCAAATCTAACGATGGTAGTTTTCTTTGGGACTCTGGGTTTCAGAAGTTTTAGCCTCCTCGCTCTTGTTTTCATCCAAAATGTTTTCTCCCAGAGTTAATAGATCCCTGCCGCGTTTCCTCCCCAGCTTGACGATCATCGTTCACTTCAGAGATCCAACTCTACATGCATATCACCCCCGAGCTCTGAAGTGACAAAGTACATGGAAGTCACTGGTTCATATATGTGGTGCTCTTTCATTCATGACACCTGGAATCCATCCGAAGATTATGTGTGGCACTCAGTCCAGGCACCTTTGGGCATATCATCCGCTTGTTTCCAAGTGACACATGTCACCTCTCTTTTCATGACACATCAACATATTGATGTCATACCACCACGTCAGATCATCCTCCGAGAAGTGTTCTTGTTCAACGCAAAAATTAGTGCCATCTCCCAATGCAGTCAGAATGATCCTAAAGTTGGCAGGTGAATAAGATTTAGCAGTGGCGCTAAATTTAGCAGGAGCGCCCAGATCGCAGATCACGACAAGTTCAATGACCACGTTTCATTGCGGGGATGCAACATTCTCGAATGATAAAATTCTCGAGCGGTCCCGCATTTGAAACCGTGGTATAGCGAAAGAGATATGTGGTGGAAGGTGGTGGATTGCAGACTCAAAAGAGGTGTGAGTCCAAACTGTCTTTGACGGCCCCACAATCACGTGCTCATATAGCATCAAATCTGAAAGCAGTGCATGGCATCCCCCTAGACATTAAGACTCATCCTGATCCTAATGAAGGATCAGTTAATGAGAAAGGAGTGGTGGTTGAAACCTCAACTCACTCCATAAATAGAAGGCATGAAGGGTCTACCCATGGAGACAGAGCTGTCAGCCTGAGGTACCATGGTGGACAAGTTTTCCGGTAGGCCCACGTTGAGCTGAATTTCAGGAGGATACATGCATATTCTGACATAAGAAGGCACAGACGAAAGGATTTGAATGCAATGGCCAGATCACACTCTTGGTAGTTGTGAACTGATCTGAGTATAAATTGACGAGTTCAATATTTTGTTAAGGTCGTCAACTAGTTGAGCAAAGCTCCCTACTATGTTATGTTTTGATGCCAGAGATGTTATCTGGTTATGTATCAAACTTGAGACTTTCACATTAATAGAAGTCAACTTCTCTCATCTCTTTGTAAAAACTGTGCTAAAACACTCGGGCATCGAGGATCTAGTTGAGGGTTGTAGTTCTATTGTAATGTAGGTTTAATTATAGTATTGTTGTGACCAATTTTAGTTAGCTTATTTGTTGTCTTATTCCCTCTTATGCTGAAAGGCACGGGCATGGAGGATCCAGTCGAGTTGTTGTATTCGCATGGTAATGTAGGTTTGATTATTATGTTGCTGTGGCATATTTCAATGTATGAAGCTTGAGTTTGAGAGTGCTCTTGAGCCTGAGTTTTTCTTCACCAAGCTGCTTGAAGTCCGGATTCCCATGGTAGTCTTGTTCACCTCTCTCACTATGTCTTCCTTCTTCTCACACTTAAACTCAAATCCTTGACTGAAGTTAATGAGGACCTCACTTCCTTGTGCATTGCTTGTCCAATTTCTGTGTAAAAATAATTCTTGTACTGAGTTTTGTCCATTTGACCTCCATTCATAAAACCAACATCCACAAAACATTCCAATGGGTACTGGGCTTATCCTCTTGTAGTCAG
The DNA here is from genome assembly GCA_009831015.1 of Picea engelmannii. Classification (NCBI taxonomy): domain Eukaryota; kingdom Viridiplantae; phylum Streptophyta; class Pinopsida; order Pinales; family Pinaceae; genus Picea; species Picea engelmannii. The sequence goes on along the minus strand of ML825274.1, from coordinate 31,510 downwards.
AGGGTGAATCCCAGTGCTAACACTAATTTTTTTTGTGATTTTATTTTTAAAGGACAAAAACAAAAATATTTGAAAGTTTAAAATTTAAGTTTCTAAAGTGTTCTAACACTCTTTATGTTGTTGTTTTGGAAATGCATTGATAACCTAATAACAACATTAAATTTAACACCATATGTATGTAAATGGAAAAGGATTTAACTCAAACACATCATTGGGTATTGTTATCGCACAATTTGTAGCAAGGATAAAAGGCTTGAGGTTTGAAGGTCAAACTGGCATAACAGGAACCGATCCCACCCAATGTCACCACAATGGGATGGTTCTTTCTCTTTAGGGAGGTAAGGTCCATGGGAGACGTCCCCGGTGACCTGAGGTTTTGAGAAGGCAAAGGATTATAGGATGAAGTAGTTATTCCCCCCTCACAAGTCACCACCAAGCAGATAGTTCGACTAAACAACCAATAATAAAGTATAACCAAAAAAGAGATGCACCTGTCTGAGAAAAAGCAACAATGGAACTGATATATGCAAGATGCTCAATTGGTTAGTACTTCATGTAAATCAACAACTATCTGATACACTTATAAGCAATTTGATAGTAAATATTGACGAAGTCAATGTTTATAAATAACAAATGAAAATTAAGTCACTTCTTCAATAAATGCTGAAATAATATGGCATTCAATGCAATAAATCAACACTTCATTCAATTAATTCCTTTAATCACCGTTCAATTGCTTATGAAAACAAAATGTTTAGCTGCACCAATGATATTATAGCTAAGGATGACGACAAAAATAGGTTAATTAGGTTAGTTCCTAATCTAGGGTTAGTAGTTAGGGTTTGATTCAAGATTTTAAAAGTTGTTGTGATCAGGTTCACTTCAAAGCAATGTGTCTTTTAGATCAGTGCCTAAGGGTTAATGGAGTCAAATAGTGAAGGACACAAGATTTGAAGGAGGCAAAGGTAAAAACAACTAAGGACTAGAGGGAGAAGCTTTGAGGTGTTGTTGAAGCAAGGTCTCAAATTCAAAACCCCAGGGGAGAGAGGCTCACCTTGGTGTAGGAGAACTAGGCCTCGGTGCTCTCTCCTCCTTCCTTAACTCGATGGTAATCACGGCTAGCTGGAGATGAAGCATAAAACCAAGACAAGAAAGTTTGATGAAGCATAGTGTTGCTACAACAAGGCTCTATCAACAAACCCTAGAAAAATCGACCCAAAGTGTAGAAAACCTAGGCTTAAGGCATCTCCTTCTTCTCAACTTATGGAAGGTACGACTAGCAAAAAAATGAAGAGAGAAATGAAAGTGTAGCAACGTCTAGGCTCTCTCCTTCTTCAATCAATGGATGAAAATGATCTCAATGGGGACATGAGACAAGGACCTACTTGTGTGCTTGTCACCTAGGGTTTTGTTCAACAAATTATAAACATATGCAAGAAATGAAACTACGACCATTCATTCAAGAAGTTTTGCAGAAAAATACTTACATATCACAAAGAAAAAGCATTGCAAACCCTAGTTGTAACACCTTCCATTAAGAGAAATGCCAAATTATGCCAAGAAAATCCTCCTTCAACAAGTGTGCATCACTAAATCAACCAATAACCCAAGAGAGGGTGCAAATTTTAGACCTCCTTAAGGAGTGAGTGAGTTGTTATGAAAAAATGAAGGTGAAAATCCTTCATTTATAAAGTATCATGACCTAAATTTACATTTTAGGTCATGTAAAAGGTCGACAAGGCCAAAATACTAAAATCATACTCTTTTACATTAAATTGTCAAATTAAAACCCTAATCAAGTTGAAAAGAGATAACAAGCCCCTCTAAGGGAGACGTTAGCCCCTTCTAGGGAAAATGGAACATCATGGAGCAAAATGCTAGCCCTCCTTGGGATTCTCCAACCTGCCACACGTGCCAATATTGCCCAGTCTGCCTCCCAAGACGTTCATAATGTTGGATGACTTCATGGTCATGATGGGTGACATCCTAGGCCTTCCAAGGCCAACGTTCCATTGAAAAAGGGCCAATCCCTCTAGGTCAAGCTCTACCGGGGTGCCTCTGGTGGAACATCCTCTTCTTCTCCGGTGCAAAGCCCCTGATCCATATTTGTCTTGTCTCTACCCCCT
>ML825274.1:0-25340 GCA_009831015.1 Picea engelmannii | reverse complement strand
CCATTTACCACAAGTGCACCTTTATGATAAATGTATCATATCTCCCTTGGTCTACAACACAGTCTAGGAGAAGTTACACTCGATGTTGAAACATCAACACTCCCTCTTAGCTAGGGAGGTATCTTTCCATAGTAGTACACAACTATTTTCCAGAGACATGCATTCTCCGCCATTGGTACACAACCACCATAGTAGAAAAAGGTTTGTCACACATGGAACTCCCATGTGGATTTCTAGAGGCTACACCCTATAGAAACACTAGGGTCAAATCCCATAGTGTGTGATGTCAAGGATCAACTCCCTTAACATGTCCTCATGTGCTCTCCACATGTGACATTGGGCTATAATCCCAAATGCACTTATCCATTCTCAAATAAGTGTCCTCACAAATCAACTCAACTCAATTCACAGAGGAGTATGATCTGCAAAATGTTTGTCACACATGGCACTCCGATGTGGAACTCTAGAGGCTACACCCTCTAGAAAAACTAGGGTCAACTCCCATAGTGTGTGACGTCAAGGGTCAAATCCCTTGACATGTCCTCATGTGCTCTCCACATGGGACGTGTCCTAATGTGCTCTCCACAAGGGACGTTGGGATATAAGCCCAAATACACTTATCCCTTCTTGGATAAATTTCATCATAGATCAACTCAACTCAACAACAGAGGAGTACGATCTGGAGAATGTCTCAGGAAGATGCAAACATCAACACTCCCTCTCAACAAGGGAGGCATTCTCTGCCATGCCAAGTCTGTTACGGAAGTACTTGAACTTCATCCTGGTTTAGTAAGAACATCAACAACCTACTCATCTGTAGGAAGGGGCAACACCAGTACTTCGTTCCTCTGCACCATGTCTCAATTGTAATGGTACTTGATCTCAATGTGGTTCGATTTGTCATGAAACACTAGATTCTCTGAGATCTTCACAAAACTTTGGTTGCCATAATGAATAATGGTGGAATCCAGCACATGTTCGGATAAATCTGCAAGGAGCTTGCGAAGCCACACTACTTCATGGAATGACATACTTAATGCAATGTACTATGCTTATGCTATGCTCAAAGCCACATAAGTATGTTTCCTGCTACACCAGGAAACCATGGAAGATCCCAAAGTGAAGCAACACATGAAGGTGCTCTTTCATTATATATTCTTTCCATATCATATCAATACTCGAAGTATATCTCAGACCATGTCCAACTGTGCCTCGCAGGTATCTCAACACATGCTTTGCAACAATCTAGTGTGTCTATCTCGGCTGATTCATAAACTAGCTAAGTGCACTCACTGCATAGAAAATATTTGGTTTGGTGTTAACCATATACATCAATGATCCAATAAGTTGTTTGTACAGAGTCAGACTAATTTCTTCATAATCGGAAGAAGACACACTTAGTTTCTTCAGATTCGTCACCATTGGTGTAGCCACGGGCTTCAAGTTCAACATCCCAAACTTCTTCAATAGCCCAACTATGTACTTCCCCTGAATCAGGAATATCTCATCAGTTCTCTGCCACACCTCTAGTCCCAATAAGTAGTGCATTATACCAAGGTCCTTCATCTCAAACTTAGAGGCCAACGCATACTTTCATTCAACAATAAGGCTCTCTGTATCAATGAGGAATAAATCATCAACGTAGAGGACCAAAATCGGGGACTCACCATTAACAGTCTTGTAGTACAGGCTGGGATCGACAACACTTTTTTTGAATCCCAAAAAATCATCAGGTGTCCATCAACCCTCCCATACCAAGCTTGAGGTGGTTGCTTGAGTCCATACAAGGCCTTCTTCAACCTGCACACATGAGACTCCTTCTCATGTATCACAAAACCATCTGGTTGCTCGATGTATATGTCTTCCTTAATCTCTCCATTGAGAAAGGTTGTATTTACATCCATTTGAATTACTCTCCAACCCATGGATGTCGAAGGGAAAATAATCATCCAGATAGAAGTGTATCGGGAAACAAGAGCAAATGTCTCCTCATAATCTATTCCCTCCATGTAAGAGAATCATCTAGCAACACATATCATTTTGTGCCTCTTGATGCTCCCATCAACTATGTGTTTGATCTTGTAGATCCATTTGGAAGTCACTACCGACTTCTCCTTAGGTCTCAGAACAATATCCCACACACCATTCTTCATGATGGATTGATACTCCTCCATCATGACATCTCTCCATAATGGATGACTATTTGCCTCCCCATAACATGAAGGCTCAAAATGAATGATGTGGCTCATATCTGTGGCATATCATGAATATCTCTAAGGTCTCTTTATCACTCACAAGGTACCATGAGGAGATTCATATCCTTCTGCCTCTTACAGATTCTAACAAGCCCATGTAGGTCTCTTCCGACCTACTGCAATATCTCTTGGAACATCAACTGGAGCTACAAGATCAACGGGATCAATTGGATCAATTTGATCAATCTCCATGTGAGACCCTCTATATCTCTTAAAGGATACCTCCTCCTCAAAGGTAACATCTATTCTCATCTCAAAATGTCTCTGACTAGGGATGTGGATCCAATATTCCTTCGAAGACTCATTGTACCCCACAAATGTGCCCTTTCTGCCTAAAGGGTATAGCTTGATCCTTTTCTCCTTGGGTACATGAATGTATATTGGACACCCCAAATATCCTGAAGTGTCCAAACTCAGGATTCACTCTGGTGAAGGCCTCCTTAGGCGTCATGTTCCTCAAAGTCTTATGAGGACTTTTGTTCTGAACATACACTGCAGTAATGGATTCCTCTTCCCACATAAACATAGGTAAAGTTTGACCATGCTAATTTATTTTGGACCATACTTGATATATCGAGGTTCCCTCATGAAACCAATGTCTAATACATATCAAGGTTCCCTCATGGACTCAATGTCTCACAAGACATATCGAGGTTTCCTTGTGAAACCAATGTCTAGGTTCATTCATCTGACCATCTAAGACACATCAGGATGAAGTCTACACCATCTTGCTCGCCTGTGTGTTGAAGCCTGGTTGCTTCATCTGCACTATTTCGTAACGTTAATGCTCTATCTACAGATGGAGTCATGCTTCTAGAAATTAATTCAGATTTTACTATTCCTCTGAATATGCTCTAAAGCTGGAGAAACAATAGCTCTTCTGATGTGGATCCATGTAGCTAGGAAGGTGTCCACTGCATCACCTTTGGAAGATGGGTCAAATCAATTTCCCTTCCATACAAAAGACTATATGGTTGTCTTTCCAGTGCAATAGGAAATTTGACCGCGCTGGAGAAGCTCGATTTTTCAGGCAATGAGTTATGCTATTTTTAGCCAGATATGGAACTGTACATAGCTTTGAGAACTCAATCTCACCCACAACTTCATCACAGGCTTCATCCCTCTAGATATCATGAACTGTAGCCTTTTAATCATTTTGGACATTAGTATCAACAATATTTCAGGTTATATTCCACATGAACTGGGTAGTCTCCTAAGCATGACTACGGTCTCATTAAATACAAATAATCTCACTGGTGTCATTCCTTTGTCTATTGGGAAACATGCCAAAATTGAGATTGCCAAAACCAAGTTAGTTCTAGTATGTCGTTGATTGTCGTGACACTAGCCGAGACTCCGAGAATCATCTTTCAGGATTCTTACAGATTCTCTCCTCTTATATTGAGAATGATGTGCATACACATATCTTATGCAACATATCGATTAGTCCTCAATAATAATGAGAATTATGTTTGGCCCTGGATAGACTCAGCTGTAGAGGCCAGGGTTGGTTTGCTTGAATTCTCGGCTGGTCTTTCGTTATTTTTACTTTTTTGAAATTTAGCACAAATATGGGTTGCTTTTCATGCTGCCAATCCTCTAAGAAAAAAAAACTTTCGAAGTCTTCAAAGGACGAAAACATAGTTGGCCACTCAGTGGCTTCATCTACCCATCATCCCTCCAAGGATCCCTTGAGAGTTTTGAAACCATCGTTGCACTGCATGGAAAAATAAGGGAAATATTTTTCCTTCACTTATCTCGTTAACTTTCCAACAAGGAAAAATTATGCGGGGTGATCGCTTCACCTTACATTGTTCCAATCAGGTTATACCATTCACAGGGGTCACCAGGATCTGAATCCACCATGCTATGACTCCACTGAATCACCGGAAGATCAAGAGATCAGGCCACGTAACAATTTTACACCTTTAAATGTTTTATGTCAGTCCATTTAACTGGGATAATAAACCATCGATGTATCGAGATAATAAGCCACCAGGGTAGAGAGCCACCAGAATTATAAGACTGTCTTCTTGAGCGATTCACAAGAAACTAGTCCGATTAACTAACCTTCTCAATATAGCGATTTCGCTCCTTCTATGCAATTTGTTGACCGTACTGATCTAATCGCACTTGCAAACTATCTTTGTGATTTGTGGTCGAGAAAAACCCTCCACGATCTCCAAGATATGAAAGTTGTCTCTCTTGAATTGGTCTTTGGGCTTCTCTTGAAATGATCTACTCTCCACTCTATGAAGAGGCTTATGCCTTCTTCTTTGATACCATGTTGTTTTTCTTCATATAAGATATGATGGATATATTATTACAATGACGAGTGTTCCATATATAGGGAACATATGGTGACCATCCATGAAAGGATGCGTCCCTTGAATAATCAATAACTATTTATTATTATCATTTACTTATGATATATGATATTTAATAATCAATAATTATATTATTAATTATTATTGTAAGAGAATGTCTTCCCAATGTTGTCCAAACATCAACACTTTGTTCGTCTCATTTGGTATCAGAGCATCGTTTCTGATCCTAGACTTTGGACCATAGACCTTTGGTCAAATTTTGTTGCCTTAGCAACATAATTCTAGGCCTTTGGCCACTTAATTTATTTTTTCGAGTTTATCTCATTCTCGGTCTTTGACTACAATTATTAGGCTTTTGGCCGTTTAAAGTTCAGAATTTTTTTGGATAATGTATATATATATAATTCATCGACACTGGTGTTGAGGCTGCCAACAAAGGAAACCAGCCCCACCACCATGTGTAAAAGTTCCAAAAAATTGTGTTGTGATAACTGAATATAGACATAGTTACAGAGTTTGAATTATCTTAAATCAACCTGGGTATATGTCATACCAAAAAGGTTGGTTATGTAATCTAATAGACCATGCAAAAACTAGGAGACCAAAATATAACATCTACCATGTAAACTTATTTGCGAAGATGGCTTTAAGGAAACACATGCCTAGATGATTATGGCCATTTTAGAGCCATTAAAGCTTGAAGTAGCTCTTTGTCGTTGCACTGCTACTGTGGATCTTCCACTACTGACTCCATGAGTCAATATAGTTATTTCTCCATTAAATATTTTCGAAATTTATGTTCATCATTATCTCGATGAAGTTCTCGAATGATCTCGCGCTACGCCTCAGTGAAACCAGGGTGGGGAGGTGGAGGAGGATTAGAGCTCGAGGCATTAGCTAGGTTGGGAGTAGGGATGGTGGGGTTGGAGGAAGGTGGTGGGGTGAGAGTTGGATTGACATATTAATCATGGGAAGTAGGGAAAATGGTTCGTGACTCCATTGTAGTGTGGTCGGAACAACTACAACCAAAGTTAGACAAGCTAAAAGCACTATGTCCACGACCCTGAAGATTTGAATGAATTCCATTAGCAAATTTCAACTGGCCTCACTCTCAAGCCATGAAAAAAATCTAGGGTATGCGGTGTGGAAGTTTGAGCATGGTGTTGGGAAGGAGCATAGTGAGGAGATGAAACTAGGAACAAGGAAGAGTGAAAATGAAAGCCAAGAAAGACCAAGATAAAAACAAAGCAAGACGATTCAGGGTAGTTGTAGCCATCATGATCATGAGGTCAATATTACATTACTAGAGGACCTTGAGATTTATCTCCTTCGTACAAGAGAGGAATTACGCCAGGACCAGGTGGGATGTGAGCCAGGGAGGAAGGCATGTTTGAGTTTAATGATCATTGATGGTCATCGTTCTCGAGGCATACAAAAGCAGTGTTGAAACGACCCATCGTCTTAGTGTCATATTGACTGGATGGCACCCCATCTGGGGTAGAGTTATATTGTAGAGATAATTATGAACATTCAATGAAAATAATATGTGCATGGGTTTGGGTGGCTGAGCATATAAGATCATGCTCCTGGAGGTCCACCCCTACATTTTCTAGTTTATCTACTACTCGATTTGCTTCTCGAAAAACATGGGAGGGGATTAGGACAAAGTTGGGGAGAATAAAATATTTGAGAAGCTCAAGGTTGTTGAGGAGTCTTCAACTGGGGGAGATTTTGGTAGGCTTCGAGTTATTAAGGAGCTTTGAGAAAAGTCCTAAAATGACTCGAGAGTCTCCCTCTATGATTAGTTTATGGAAACCATGGTGTGTGGCAGCTTGAAGACCTTGGATTAGAGCCCATAATTTTATGACATTATTTGTGTCAATTCCTAAACTTCTAGCCATAGTGGGAAGAATAGCTCCTTGATAATCCCGAAAAAACACCCCATAACTCGCGGGGCCAGGGTTGCCTTTAGAAGCACCATTGAAATTAAGCATTAAAAAACCAATATTAGGTCTGCTCTAGGAGGTGGGACTATTAACAGTGGGGGAGCGAGTGGGGTTAGAGGTGGTAATGGATGTAGGATTGATGTTCCAATTGATAAGGATTGATTTTTCAATCGGGTCACAATTTAGATCTTCAGAGGTCTGGGATTGAGTGTGAACTGTTTCCTGTATGAAATCCTGAATTCTGCACCAAACTTGATCTTTAGAGTGGAGTGTTGATTGAAAGATCCGTTAGTTTCTCTCTTTCCACAATATATATATATATATATATATAGAAAAATTGAAGGAGGATCATCATGCTGCCAGATTCACTATAGCTAGACTAAAATGTAACACAGAAACCAAGGAAAGGCTTTCCAAGACTATCCGTGAGTATATGAGTAGAGCCTCCCTAATCCAAACAAAAAAACATCACAAATCGTGGACATATAGCATATCACTGTTGGAAGTGGTCATTACAACAAAAAAGAAAAAAAATCATGTGATCCTTTTCACACAAGTGTTGGACCCTCCATTTTTGGAGAAGACTCAATTTTGTGGAAATATCATAGTATTGTGAGCAAAACAGAGAAAACTAGCGAAAAGCTACAACTGGAGGCAAATAGAGAAATGCAACAGAAATCCAATGTAAAGTGATGCATCAGAATGCCAACGTGAAAACAAGACATGAGCCAACTAGACAGAACATTGGAAGAGTCTAGAACATTCGAGAGAATGCCAAAAGAAGGAAGAATTAAGAAAGCACAACACCAGAATGAAGAAAGAAATAACTCTGCAGAAAAACCTGATAGCGAGGAGTTATGTAACAGGTTGGGATTAAGTTAGTTGAGGATGAGTTGGTTAACGAGTCATTCTAGGTTTTACTGTGAATCACTATCATTCTTGTAACTTGGTGTTCTTTCTAGATCTTGACTGTTGTATTGATTTCAAAGTTACGAATACTATAAACGCTTGTTGTGATCATACCAGCTACAAGAAAACCATGTACTGAGTTAATAGTTGATATACTCTTCTCTGTACAATATGGAAATGAAAAGAAACTTTGTATCAGATGTTATGAAATGATATTAACATAAGAGATGATTGGACCCCTAAAATTTTGATAAATAGTGTATGTATCTTGATGAAATGTGTATGCTTCTTTTGCGCAAGTCTCTGTTATGCATCTTGGATATCTTCACTGCGTACATGTCATTGTTTATCTATCTGGTTACTTCAGTTTCCTTAGATCTGTTCATGTATGAAGTAGGCATCATTGTATCTGTTGTGTAACTCTATTTAGACCATGTCTTCCCTGTTTATCGTCCCAACCCCGTGATTGATTATCTTGGTTGTGTTCTTCCTAACACTGCATTCTCTTCAAACTTGCTCCATTCCACATAAGTCTCGACAACGCTTTGGGTGAGACCTTCTTCCCTTGAACAAGGTTGAATATGTCAGATCTTTAGACTACAATGGTGCCTTTGTTGGAAAACTCCGAGAAACTTGGTCTCCAATCATGCACCAACAAATGGTTCCATTACCGGGACCTGATTTCTGAGCGAGCATTCATAGGATGCAACATCATATTTTCAAGTCAAACATTGACATGTGGTGGAAACAAAGGTGTGAGGAGTTCATATTTCAAGAAATTGAGTTACAACAAAAGAGTTTCAGGGTTGTGAATGATGCAGTTTATTATTTTGAGCCATCGAGTGATCAGCACAAAATCTTCTAGATTCGGTTTATGGAGGAAGTATTTTAGTGGATCAATTGATTATTTTAAAGATCAAGTAAAGAGAAGGCTCCATTGGATCACTGAAAAACTAGTTTCCCTCCATCGATTGGATCACCTGATTTGTCGTGCGATATATTTTTGGGTCAAGACTATGCTAGATGGAGACATCATTGAATTTTTTGTGGAGAACCACCAATCTTTTTCGAAAGCAAAAGCATTGTTTTACTAAGGCACTCGAGGAAGGTTATTGCAGGAAATTCCTCTGTGGATGAATATTTTGTTGGTGGAAGAAGGAATGTTGCTTGTTCTGTCAGGGGAGATGGCAACGTAAACCCCTGCACATGAGGGGTAGGTGATTTAGGCAAAGGGTTCATGAGTTAGGTTAAGGAAGTTCTTGAAATATGGGGGGTCATCGTCGTTTTCAGAAAAGTGCTAGAGATGAACGCACTCTAAGAAGAGTTGTTATGATTGAAAAGGATTGGCGAGAGCAGATGAGAAAGTTGATGAAGAGGTCATATCCATTGTGGAAGATGATTGACCTTGATATAAGCCATAGGAAAGAACTGGAGAAGTTGTGGGAGTTCCAGATAGGTGTAAGACTGACTCGTTATTAGTTGAAGGAAATATTTGGGGAGAAAGATGAAAGTTATGAAGGAAGCAGACGAGAAGGAGTTAGGATAGACAAGTGATCCGAGATTTTCTGTGAGATATTTCTCTACAAAAATCTATGATAGTGATATTTTACTGACGATTAATTTCATGTGAACACAAACAAATAATTTCTAAGCATTGCATATGAACATGAGAAAAATTGTCATAATTATGTGCATGTGTGTAATTAAATCTCTACTTAATCAAGCGGGAATGCAATCAAAACTCACACACATAATTTGACACCCATGTGTTAATGGAGTTCACTAGACATCTTGGCAACTTCTCCAGATCCACTTGTAATACAAATCACTTTATTATCCTTCCTATATCAAGGGTTGAAGCCTTCTCACAAAATGTGGTACATGCTCCATATAGGGTTGAAACCCATAACAACCTTCTCTTACAAAAAGAACTTAAGGCTCTCACATAAATGAGATTTCTTCATACACTAGAAGGCTAAATTCCTTTCTTCCAAACTCTCTTGAGCTCTCTCTCCAAGCTCTCTAAAGGGGATCCATAAAGGGATGAAACCCAGAGCTTACATAAGGAGTTTATATAGTTTCCTTAACTCCATAATTCAAGGAGACAAGATCCAAAAATTCAGGATCTAATAAGTACAACTCAAGGACAAAAATGAGAAATCATCTCAACCAACCTATGAGACCCTTAACTTCCCCTTGAGACTAGGAAACCACTTGTGATAAAATGAGAAAGAATCCCAAACCAAATCATGAGATTCCCAACTTCCCCTTAAAACTAGGAAACTAATTTGTGAGGTGGATTCTCACACAAAACTAATTTCCCCTTTTACAGATTAAATGAAAAATGCATTAGTAATTCCATTCACTCCAAGTATTAATCATTTTTCCAATTTAAATGAATCATTCATGAGCACTAATAATTATTTTTGACCTATCACCAATCAACATTTTAATGATCTTCTCCATGGTGCGAAAAGTAATAATTCCATGTGTGGAGATCCCCCTGGATCAACGAGGGAGTTAGGATCGACACCATTTCAGGAGAACAAGACTCGGTCATAACCCTTAAAGGAGTTGTGGGAGACTCAGGTCTTGCTACACCGGAAGATGTTGAGTCTCATCAAGAAAATGGTACAGTGTTGCACAAGTACATGATCCCCCCCACCCCAATGAAATAATTCCATTCCAAAATCAAAGGAACCAGCCTTAGCTCACCCCCACCCTCAGTTTCTTGTAAAAATCTGGTTAATTCTACACTGAATCCTGCAATAATTTCTATTGTTTCTCATAATTATAATACAATAAGTTTGAATTATAGTAGTAGTGGAAGTGGAGCAAGTTCTTCAACTCTAGTACAACCCAGACAATCGGGATTTATATTGATAAGATCCCCCAGTTCTCCAATGGGAACTCAACATGCAAGCTCACTCACCCGATACCCAAAATTTTGGGGTAAATGGGATGAGGATGTTGAGAAACATTGGTTCTTATGTGAGGCTATCTGGAGGTCTCGCGAAAATCTAGAGGCCAATAAACTAGTTGAATTCCAGACCACATTGAGAGGTAGAGCATTAAGATAGTACATGAATTCCATTGAGCCCGAGAATCCCCAAGGGAATCCCTTGGGATATCCCTTTAATATTGCTCAGGTCAAACATAGATTTATTGCAGAGTTTTACCTCCCTCAATCTGAACAATAGACCCTCTTTGAGTTGTGCAAGATCAAGCAAAGAGACGAGTAGTCTACTTGGTAGTACAACCAATAATTCAAATATGCAATCGAGAAGCTAGCAAGCCCTATTCACAAGAATCACCAATGTGAATGGTTCATTTAGGGGATTTTTCCTTTGACTCAAATTCCATTAACTCAAAAAATACTGGCCACTTTGGGCGAAGCATTAAAACAAGCCATGAAAATTGAAGCAATGGCTAGATACCCTGGGAATTTGCGCACGATGAGATCCCCAGAAGATAATAATATTGCGCAACTCTAAGGCCATATTTTTGCGCTGACTGAGAAAATTTATGAGTTGGCCCTTCCTAGAGGAGGTCGACCACAAGTTTGGTACATTGATTGCTACACCGAAGGTCATATGATGATAGAGTGTTCGAGATCATAGGGTAGAGGAGCTCTGAGCCACCCTATGCCTCCACCACCAATCAGACCATCAAGCGGTGTTGCGCAAGTTGCAACTGCGACACAATTCCATGCACTTGTGCAATTCCATGCCTTCCTGACTCAGCAAGGGGGTCAACCCAATGAGTATTGTGATATTTATAGACACCATGGATGATCCAAAAAGGATCCAGATAAGTCTAAGGATAACTCAGAATTCGCAGAAGCACCTTAGGAAGCTCAGAATGCCTCAACAGACAGAGAAAGGGCAAAAATTCAAAGTCCTCAAAACTCATTGAAATTGGCATCATTGTGAAGAGCACGTCGCAATATTTCCAACGACATAAACAAATCATCAAATGGAGTTACAGATTAAAAGATATTTGTGGTTAAAGTTTTGGTCAACCTGGCCCAGTCAGCGGGGATGAATCAACATTAGTACTGCTGACGTCAACATCAGTACATATGATGTCAACATCCATACAGGGTACGTGGCACATGTAGAGGGAGACACATGTCATGATGATGTCATCATGATGATGTGGCAGCACTAGAGGATGCCACATGTCACTCTTTTTTGTATTTTTCTGATCAATCTGTGGACCAATGGAAAAGTGCCACGTGGAATTCCGTACAACCACATGGCATCCGCACAATCACCCGGTAGGTGACATGGCAAATTGACCGGACAAAATTGATGTGGAAGTGATTGTGCATAGAGGTGACGTGGGCCAATGAATGTCCGCCACGTGGCTCAGTCATGGGCTTCCACGTGGCAGCAAACAAATGCACAAGGACGCCCAACAACTGAATATTCAAAAAAAGGCAGGGTTGGCTGGCGCCAACCCCCCAATCTGCCATATTAAACATGTATCCTACCATATCTGGTCGGTTGAAACAACATACCGCCATATCTATTGCCATCGCCAAAGTATGTATGTATGTATATATATATATTAAAATGGGAGGTTCGCGTTAAAATGGGAGGTTCGCGGGTTTGACCCCTAGACCTCCCCAATCACAATGCCAAACTTAGTATCCACCAACCACTTAGGCCAACGACCATTTGGTTAACTCCTCCCGCATTTTTATTTAAAAATGGAAATTCACTAGTGCACAGAGGAGGCATTGCGCGCGACAGGCTGTACCAGGCATGGAAAACGATGCAGGAGTACAGTAATTAATGCAGAATGCAGGCTTGCAAATCGAGATGAGATTTTTGATGGGCTTGAGACTGCCAAACTCAGATTGAGGAGTGGAGACAATTGTTTTTGGGTAATTCAATACCACGAATTTAACAGTTTTCATTGTTTTCTGATTCGAGCAAAGATTCTGCAGATTAACTCCAGAATGAGGTATACTTATATATTTTTCCAAATTATTTTTTTGAGTTAATAAAAAGGCCTACCCATTTGAGAGCAGGACCCAGAGACGTAGTCCACCAGGGACAAACTCCGTTATCAAGTTTTTGTGTTCATATCTAATGCTTATGTCTCTTTATCATTGTGATTTCCTTCTTTATGGTTCATTTCAGTTTATGCTCATTTAATACAATTCTTTAATAAGTCACATTGATGAAAATATCCTGGATCATGTTGGTATCAGAGGAGTCATCTTTGACTTGAATTATTGAGTGTGAATGCTTACTAGGGACAAGCATAAATAGGGTGAATGGAATATTAATACTTTCAACCCAGAGATTGGTCATGCATCCCAATGGAAGAGAATGTATGAAGAGGACAAGCATGATGAACAGGAGGAAAAATTTCACATGGGCTTCTATCGCATGTCAGATATGGTCGAGAAAATGTATGGGGATTACGAGAAGAGAATGGAAAATAAAGGGAAGAAAAAGGAAGCATCAGTGGAAAAAAATGCTTCAGTGAGTCAAGGGGCTGGAGGAGACCCTCCTGAGCCTCCATCTTCACCATCGAGTTCTAGCTTTTCTTCCTCTGATCATTCTCACCATTCTCATCATTATAGTCATAAAGCTTCTTTTAAGAAACCATGATTAAAGCTTGATGTAAAATTTTCTTTACCTATGTTTAATGGAGATGTTAATACTTAAAAGCTAGATAATTGGATCCGACAGGTTGAAGTATATTGTGGTGTTCAACATATTGATGAAGTGGAAGTTAAAGTGCAATTGGCCTCTCTTTGGTTGGAAGGCACTGCTCTCGTATGGTGGGAGAGAAAACTTTAGGAGTGTGGTAATCTTATTTCCTCATGGTTGGAATTTAAAGCAACAATAAGGAAGCAAATTTATCCATTGGGTTATTTACATAAAACAGTGATGGAATTGGAAACTTTAAGACAAAGTAAAGGTCGAATTGTACAAATTTTCACGAAAGAATTTAGGAAGAAATCTCTTGCATTAAACATTCCTTTAGATTCTTATGAAACTTTAATGAAGTATATTGGCACATTTCACAGTTATATTCATCATACTTTACTACTGTTTAACCCCACCATTATTGACAAAGTTTTTGTGCAAGCCACTCACCCTGAGAATAGGGGAAAGCATGTTCAAGAAGATCCCACAAAGAAACCTTCCAATCTCCCACATAAGTAGTTTAAAAAGGTTAAAAGGAAGGAAAAAAAAACCAACACTGTAAAGAGGGAAGAAGGAAAGCCATCTTGCACCCATTGCAAGAATAATGGTGACGATGATGAACACTATTGGAAATTACATCCAGAGAAAAGACCAAAATAATTCAGTGGAAAGGGGAAGACAAAGATCGTTGCTACAGTGAAACAAGATCTTGGTTCCGATTCAGGAGACGAGGAAAATATCACAATGGTTGGAGTACAAGGTAAAGATTCCCTTCATGCTAGTTCAAATTCCAATAATGAATCTCATGATGATGAAAGAAAGAGGAATGAATTATTTCACATAAGAGTTGTATCTAAGCACACTAAGATAACTACATTATTTGATCTGGTTTCCCAAGTAAACTTGATATCTGAAGCACTTGTCAAAAAGATGGGTCTTGAAACTAAACCACATCCAAAGCCTTATCCTCTTTGTTGGGTATGTGATAAAGAAAAACTTAATGTCACCAAGCAGTGTAGGGCCAAATTTTCTATTGCTTCAAAGTTTATTGATGAAGTGGATTTGGATGTTGTATCACTTGATAGAAAAGCAGTCGTCTTTCATCATGAGAACACATATCACCTTACTAAAGGGGGAGTGTAATATATTGTTAGAGCCCACAACATGAGGGTAAACACAACACTTGTTAGTGCATGACAAATGAAGAGACTCATAAACAATAATAAGAGATATGTACTCATGGTCGTAAGGGAAAAGGATGTCAGAACATCTGACACCTTCCAAGGATGTGATCCTTCTCATAAAAAATAATTGATTGATATTGTTTCTAAGTATGATGACATCTTTCAGGAACCAGATGAATTACCTCCTAAGAGGGAAATCCAACATGAAATACATCTTCAACAAGATTCTCCTCTTCCTAATGTGGGCATGTACAAGATGTCGGTTGTAGAGATGACAGAGATCAAAAATAAGGTACAAGACTTATTGGAGCAAGGGGTCATCAAACCCAGTTCATCTCCTTGTGGTTCTTTGATCGTGATGGTTCCAAAGAAGGATGGCACATGGTGAATGTGTGTCAATTACCGAGCCCTAAACAAAATCACGGTGAAAAATTGATACCCTCTTCCTCGTATAGATGATTTACCTAATCAATTAAAGAATTATGTTTATTTCACTAAGTTGGATTTGCGCAGTGGATACCATCAGATCAGGGTTGCAGAACATGATGCATGGAAAACTACCTTTAAAACCAAAAATAGATTGTTTGAGTGGTTAGTTATGTCATTTGGGCTTTGTAATGCTTCGACAACCTTCATGCATGTGATGAATGATATATTTAGGCCATTTCTAGATGATTTTGTAATTGTATATTTAGACGACATTCTTATATTTAGTAAGACTTGGGATGAACATGTAAGACATGTAAAGTAAGTATTGGATACTTTGTAAAGGGAAAATTTGTATGTAAAATTGTCCAAATGTGAATTTGGCAAGACTGCACTAGTATACTTAGGTCATATTGTAGGAGGAGGAAAATTGAAAATTGATCCTTCCAAAATTGATGTAATTGTAAATTGGCCTGATCCCAAAAATGTAACCGAAATGCAAAGCTTCTTGGGTGCAGTCCAATACTGGAGGAGAATCATTTCAAACTTCTCATTTATTGCAGCTCCTTTGCATGCCTTAACTAGTGTGAAGAACACTTTTCAGTGGGGAGGAAAGCAAAAGGCCTTCGACACTTTGAAGGAAAAGATCAGTAACGCACAAGTATTAGTACTATCGAATCTTCAATAGCCTTTCGAGATCAAGACATATGCCAAAGGATACGCCATGGGTGCAGTATTGATAAAAAATCGTAAGCCTATTTGTTACCACTCTGAAACTTTTAACCAAGTTGTTGTTAAATATCCTACATATGATAAAGAGTTGTATGCATTAGTTCAAAGTGTAAGGAAATGGAAGCACTACTTGTTAGGGAAGGAAACAATCATACATACAGATCATCAACCCTTACAGTATCTCCAAGCACAAACCAAGTTGCAACAATATCGACATTACAGGTGGATGGGTTTTCTTCAACAATTTCATTTGGTAATCAAATAAAAAAAGGGAACAAGTAACAAGGTAGCTAATATGCTTTTTAGACCTCCTATTGTTGCTTCTATTATTTTGAAGAATGCTTCTTTATCTCATGATAGCTATGTGGAACAATATGTTGTTGATGAAGATTTTAAGGAGGTATTTAAAAAGATAACCCATGGTGCACAGGTAGAGAACTATTGTATGCAGGAAAAACTAGTCTACCATCTTGGAAAGCTATGTATTCCTACAAGTGAATGAGTCCATGTAATACAAAAAGCTAACACTTCTCTTGTATTTGGGCATTTTGGGGTAGGAAAAAGTATGGCTCGTCTGCAAAGATTTTGTTATTGGCCTCAAATGAAAGCAATTATAACTAAATATGTAAAGGGGTGTGTGATGTGTTCTACTTGTAAGCCCACTAATAGAAAATTGGGGCTATACTTATCACTTCCTGTTCCATCCCATCCATGAGAGAGTATCTCCGTGGATTTTGTAGGGGGTTTACCAATGTCAAAAAGGGGTCATGTCTATTTGTATGTAGTAGTGGATAGGTTTAGCAAGATGTGTATCTTGATGCCATGTAAAAAGCAGATCATTGCTGAGAAAACTGCTAATCTCTTCTTTCAGTATGTTTGGGTTCACTTTGGGTTACCCAAATCCATTATCTCAGATAGAGATACTCGATTCCTTGGATATTTTTTGGAGAATGATGGACACCAAGTTGAAGAGGAGCACTGCTTTCCATCCACAGACAAACAGACAGGCAGAGGTTGTTAACCGAACAATGGTATTTTTTCTTCGAGGCTACTGCAACAAGCATCCCAAGTTATGGGATGAACAGATACCCTATGTACAACATGCTTACAATCGAGCCTTACATTCTTCCACTCAATGTTTTCCATTCGAGACATGTTTTGGGTATTTTCCTAAGGTCCCTTTGGACTTGATGTATGGGAAATATGTTGATTCCAATGAATAAAGAAATGAAGACATGCCCCGCAAGTTCATTCAAAGGATCCAACAAGTGCACCAAGAAGTCATGGAACAGTTGGAGAAGAGTCAAGCACAATATAAAGATCGACATGACAAACACATGGTTGATCATCAGTTCTAGGTTGGAGACCAGGTATGGCTTCACGTCAGCAAGGAGCGGTTGAAGGGTGAAGGTAAGAAACTCAAGCCCATCCGATATGGACCCTTCACTATTTTGGAGAAAAGTGGCACTAATTCTTTTCATTTAGATCTTCCACCTTATATGTAGATTTAATCAGTTGTAAACGTGGAAAACTTGAAACTTTTTGAGCCTCCCATGATCATGGATCAGGGTGAGGAAGTTTCAATACCTTCAGTTGATGAGTTTCTTCCTGAGTACTTGGACGAGTTGAAGGAAGATATCATCCTAGACAGAAGGGCGAGGAATTCATGTAGGGGTGATGTTGATTATCTTCGAGTGGGCTTAAAGGGCACACATCCAAGCAAAGAAAAGTGGATTGAGAAGGGCAAGGTGAGGGAACTCCTCCCTCACTTATCTGTTGATTGATGTAAGCTTTTGGTGGTCCAAAAATCTCTCAGTGGGAAGGTGTGATCCAAAAAGGATCCATAGAAGTCTAAGGATAACTCTGAATTCACAGAAGCACCCCAGGAAGCTCAGAATGGCCTTAGTAGACAGAGAAAGGGAAAAAATTCAAAGTCCTCAAAACTAAGTGAAATTGGCATGATCGCGAAGAGTGCGTCGCAATATTTCCAACGACGTAAATGGCTCATCAAACAGAGTTATGGATCAAAATATATTTGCGGTCAAAGTTTTTGTCAACCTAGCCCGATCAGCAGGGATGAGTCAACATTCATAATGTTAATGTCAACATCAGTACATATGATGTCAACATTCGTACATGTTACGTGGCACATGCAGAGGGTGACATGTGTCATGATGATGACGTCAGCATGGTGATGTGGAAGCACCAGAGGCTACCATGTGTCACTCATTTTTTGCCTTTACCGGTCAGTCCATGGACCAATGGAAAAGTGCCATGTGGCAATCCGTACATCCACGTGGAAACCATATAGTCACCTGGCAGGTGACGTGGCAAGATGACCAGGAAGAAGTGACGTGGCAGTGACTATGCAGAAAGGTGACGTGGGGCAATGAATGGCCGCTACGTGGCCCGATCATGGGCTGCCATGTGGCAGCGAGAAAATGCACAAGGACTCCCGACAACTGAATATTCAAAAAAAGGTGAGGTTGGTTGGCGCCAACCCCCCAATCCACCATATTAAACATGTATCCTGCCATATATGACCGAATGAAACAACATACCGCCATATCTATCACCATCACCAAACTTAGTGGGGAATCCCACAGTTTAAACTATATCAATATATATATAACCAACGGTGTATTAAACGGGAGGTCCATGGGTTTGACTCCAGGACCTCCCCAATCATAATGCCAAACTTAACATCTGCCAACCACTTGGGCCAATGGCCATTTGGTTAACTCTGCCTACATTTTTATTTTAAAATGGAATTTTGCCAATGCACAGAGGAGGCAGGGTGTGCGACAGGTCATACCAGGCATGGAAAACGATGTAGGAGTATAGTCATTAATGCATACTACATACACGTAAATCAAAATGAGATTTTTGATGGGCCTAATACTGTCAGACTCATATCGAGGCATGGAGACAGTCGTTTTTGGGTAATTCGATGCCACAAATTCATTGGTGTTGTTTGTTTTCTGATCTGAGAAAATATTCTGCAGCTTAACTCTAGAATTAGGTATACTTATGTATTTTGCCAAATTATTTTGTTGAGTTAATAAAAAGGCCTACCCATTTGAGAGCATGACCTGGAGACATAGTCCACCAGGGACGAACTTTGTTATCAAGTTTTTGTTTTCAGATCTGATGCTTATGTCTCTTTATCATTGAGCTTTCCTTCTTTATGGTGCATTTTGGTTTATGCTCATTTAATACAATTCTTTAATAAGTCACATTGATGAAAATATCCTAGATCAATGGAGATTCTATGAGACACTACCTCGTTTTACAAAAATATACATCTGTCCCAAATACAATTTACTGTGAATTTTGCAGGTTAACTACCCATACCACCAAGTAATGTTTTGCTTTAGATTCTCTTGCAGACAAACTAGACTACTCTACCTTTAGGATTCATGAAGCTCCTCAAGGGTTTGGAGGAGGTCGTAGAGGCAGAGGAGCTTTCAGAGGAGGTCGAGCTAGTGGCAGAGGAGCCACTCGTTGCTACAATTGTGATGCACAGAGCCACCTTTCAAGGGACTGCCCACATCCGAAGAGACCATGCTGTACACACTGCCAAAACAATACCTATGCTACTAAGGACTACCCTGGCCTGATCGTATGATGGGAAGATCATGCAAGACAAAGAGGAGACAATTTAATAAACTCATAACCTAGGTCAATTGCAGAAGACAGACAATCCAACATTCATGTTATAACAAGGGGAGGTGAAAAGACCGGTGTTGATGTTGAAAATCTTAATCAAGATCAGGTTCAAAATGTAGTGCCTAAACTCCCATATGATCATGTACAACAAAAAGAATTTTTTCAGCATGCAGTAGAATTGTTCCGCTAGATGTCTAACTCCGTGATACCGGAATTTGTGAATCCAAGCTATATCCCTCCATGTCAAGTTGCGGAAAAGTTGGTCCCATCTAAGGGCCCATCGTATGATTCAAACAACACTATTTCCTTATGGTTGCAACTCTTTTCTGATATCTTGAACGATGAACACCTTTTTGGGTTGTTATATTCTTTACAGTGAAGGTCAAAGTCGAGGTGGATTGACAACAATTTGAAGGTCGAGGTTAGTCGACATGTAAATTCGAAGTTGAAGGTCGAGACAGTTTGACATGGTAAAGGCATTGACAACAAGTCAAAGAGGTCAACCAACACGAGGTCGACATGTCGACGTGTGGCGATCTACTAAAGATCGAATGAAGGCTGACTGGTAGTCGATTGGTAATACAATTTGGAGTTGACTGTAATAGAATCTCAAGATTCACGGGATTTGTAGCCAATGATCTACATGGATCTGTAACCATTTTTTGGGCGCCAAGTCTTTAGGGTTTTTACTGCTATAAATCCTCTAAAGAGGCGTATTATAAGGCCATAAAGTCTAATGCATGAATAAATCATAGGTTGTTGGTCAAGAAGATGTAAGCCAGATTGGCTACAGGGTTTTTCTTGCGTAGGAAAGAGGGTATGATGTTGATTGTGTCTTAGGTGTGGACCAAGGTTAGACATGTAAACTTTTATTCAGCTTGAATAAGACAAAAGAGAGCAAAACACTCAAGGAATGTTGGTTTTATGGGTTTGGGTTTCTAGGGTAAAATATCTATGTATTGTGTGATTACTTTGTCATT
This sequence comes from Picea engelmannii, assembly GCA_009831015.1. Classification (NCBI taxonomy): domain Eukaryota; kingdom Viridiplantae; phylum Streptophyta; class Pinopsida; order Pinales; family Pinaceae; genus Picea; species Picea engelmannii. Next base: position 5,243 of record ML825274.1, on the reverse strand, counting down.
TATGTTCTTGATTAAATTCTTCTTCTCCTATGCTAGGTTTAGTGTGGAAGTGTCTCTCATTTCTTGACAAGTGGTATCCGAGCTGAACTTTGGCTTTGTCAGGTGATATCAGAGCTGTGTTATGCTTTGACGAGTGTATCAGATCTTGATTTACCAATATTGAATCTGAGAACTAAACCCTAGGTATAGTAAGAGCTGCAACTCATAAATTGTGTTAAAGATTGTGGTAAAGAATGGCAAGCAGTTCAAGAATAGAGATAGAAAAATTCAAAGGCCATTATTTTGAGATTTGGAAGCTTAAAATGGAAAATCTTCTTGTAGATCGAGAACAATGGACATTGATCTGTCTAGATACCCAGCTAACAAGCATGTCGAAGGAAGAATGGGAGAAACTCAAAAGAAGAGCAAGAAGTACGACTCGACTTTGTCTTACAGATTCGGTACTGCTGAATTTCTCAGGGGAAGATTCAACCAAGAAACTGTGGGACAAGCTGGGAAGCTTATACCAGTCGAAATCTATGTTAAATAATTTGTTTCTTAGAAAGAAATTGTATCTTCTGAGAATGAGTGATGGAAATTTATTGACTGAGCATTTAAATGCGTTTAACACCATTTTAAGCCAGTTATCGTTTATGGATATTAAAATCACTTAGGAGGAGAAGTGTATAAGCCTATTATGTTCTTTTCCAGACTTATGGGATAGCTTAGTCATGGCTATAGGGAGAACCACACTAGTCCTAGAAGATGTGGTTGATTCTTTGTTTTTAGAAGAAATGAGAAGAAAGAACATGGAAGAATCGACCAAAGATGATTTAGTGGTGAGAGGTCGATTGGTTGAAAGAGATAAAGGAAAATTATTCAATAGAAAGTCTAAGTTGAAGGGTAGATCTAAATCCTTGGTTCAGTCAATAAGAAGATGTTGGAAATGAGGTAAAGTTCGGCATTACAAAAAGAACTGTAAGTCAAAGGGCGATGGAAGTCAATACTTGATTCGATGAGAAGCAGTCGACTAAGAGAAAGGAAACCCCAGATAAGGGAAGTGATGTGTACCTAGCGTCGACCAGTACACAATCAGATCAAGGTATTTTTTTTATCGACTCAGGAGTATCCTATCATATGACACCACAAGGAGAATGGTTTTCAAAGTATGAATGATATGATGGAGGTGATGTGTTCTTGGGGGACAACTTTACAACCAAAATTGTTGGATGAGGAAGAGTTCAAATGATATTGTAGGAAGGGAGGAAAATAAACCTTCCAAGTGTGTTACACATTCTAGGTTTGGCAAGAAATATAATATCTATCAGTAAGAAGAGCGATGTTGGAGTACACACTCTGTTTCAAAAGGATTCATGCAAGATGGCCAGAGGTGTGATGGTCTTAATGAAAGGAGTTCAGATTGGAACCCTATACAAGTTATTAGGTAATGTTGAATCGTTTGGATGCAACAACATCGTTGCTTTTGAAGTCGACTTGACTTCGACTCAACTTGACTTGACTCAGGATGGGTCGGTACAAATTGACTTAATAAGACTTGATAAAATCGACCAGACCATACTATGGCACATAAGGATGGGACACATTGGAGAAAAAGGACTTTGAGCTATGCACAAAAAAGGTATGGTCGAAGGGTTTCCTCAATGTGGCTTAGAGATCGACTTTTGTGAACATTGCATATATGGAAAGCAAAGTCGGGTGAGGTTCCCATCTGGAGCAACAAGGGAAAATGGGATTCTAGAACTGGTTCACATTGATGTGTTTGGACCAATTACAATGCCTTCACTTAGTGGATCCTTGTATTATGTCTACTTCATAGATGATTTTTCTAGGAAGACGTGGATATATTTCCTAAGGAATAAATCAAAGGTTGTCTAGAAATTTAAAGAGTTTAAAGTTCTTGTAGAAAACTAGATAGATAAGAAGATTAAGGTGCTGAGAATTGACAACAATGGTGAATTTTGTGGAAAATAATTTGATCAGTTTTGTAAGCAGTGTGGCATAGCACGCCAAAATACTACACCATATACCCCACAACAAAATGGAGTTAACAAGAGAATGAACATAACATTGATGGATAAGGCAAGGAGCATGCTTAGTGGTGTTGGGCTCGCACAAGAATTCTGGGCAGAGGCAGTCGAAACTACAAGATATCTGGTGAATATGTCTCCTTCGTCGATGCTAGTTGACATGACTCCACATGAGGTATGGTCGGGTAATAATTCTTATGTTGCGCATATCAAAGTAATTGGTTTTGATGCATTTGTGCATGTTCCCAAGGAAAAGAGGAGCAAGATGGACAAGAAGGCAGTCAAATGTATTTTCGTTGGATATAAAGAAGGAATGAAAGGATATAAGCTTTGGGATCCTACATCAAGGAGAACAATGTACAATCAATATGTGGTGTTTAGAGAATTTGGAGGTAAGTCCAAGCCTGAAGAAGTTGTTTAGATCGAGAATAATCCTAAGATGGTGTGATTTGAACTGAGGAACAAAGAAGATGATTCAGATGAGTCGATTGAATCTGAGGAAGAGGTGGAACAACAGACTCCAGTGGTCAGGAGTTCATAAAGAGTAAGAAAACTAGCCGAAAGGTATAGTCTTCCTGAATTTTGTTACGCATTCGTGCTAACTGCCATAAAAAATGAGCCCAAGTCATTCGGTGAGGCAGTCGACTCGGCATAGGGTAAACTCTAGAAGGACGCCATGGTCGAAGAGATGGAATCCTTGCACAAGAATGAGACATGGGATTTAGTCAAGTTACCTAGTGGAATAAATCCCATCGGTAGCAAATGAGTATTCAAGAAGAAGATGCATGCCGTAGTAAAAGTCAAGAAGTTCAAAGATTGAATGGTAGTGAAAGGTTATTCCCAAATCAAGGGAGTCAACTTCAGTGAGATTTTTTCCCCTATTGCAAAACTAACTTCCATTAGAGTACTAATGTCTCTAACTAGAACATTCAATCTAGAAATAGAAAAGATGGATGTGAAGACAATGTTCCTACATGGGGACCTAGAAGAAGAAATATACATGAAACAACCTAAAGGATTTGTAGTAAAGGGAAAGCAAGAGTTGGTGTGAAAATTGAAAAGATCCCTCTACAGTTTAAAGCAATCACCAAGGACGTGGTACCAGAAGTTCGACACATACATCCTTAGTTTGGGATTTGTGAGAAGCAAAGTTGATCACTGCATATATTCCAAAGAAGAAGGTGCATGTTTCATATATGTAGCTTTGTATGTCGATGACATGTTGCTGATTGGAAACAACATGGATGCAATAAAGGAGGTGAAGAAGAAGATATCCTCCAAGTTTGACATGAAGGATCTTGGTGCAGCTAACTTCATTCTAGGAATGGAGATTAAGAGAAATTGAGCCACTATAAAGTTCTGGTTGAATCATACAAAGTATATTGAAACAGTGCTGAAATGGTTCAACATCTAGGATTGCAAACTAGTGAAGGTGTCAATTCCCGTGGGAGCAAGGTTTACTGCTGAACAATTTCCAAAGGCACGTGAAGAAATAAAGGACTTGGCACGTGTTCCCTATGAAAGTGATTTTGGTAGTCTAATGTATGCGATAGCTTGCACTCAACCAAACCTTGCCCATGCAATGGGAGTGTTGAGAAGGTACATGTCGACACCTAGAAAGGAGCATTGGACAATTTTCAAGAGAGTATTTAGGTTTTTGTGTGGCACAAAGAAATATGCTATATGCTACCAAGGAAGAGATGGTGGTGATAGTGGTAAATTAACTATACATGGCTTTTTTGATGCCATCTGGGCTAGAGATCTGAATCGATGGAGGTCAACCAACATATATGTCTTCAAGATGTTTAGTGGAGCAATAATCTGGATGAGTAAGCGACATGTGGTCATAGCATTGTAAACAACATAAGTTGAATACATGGAAACCACTTATGGAAGCAAAGAAGTGGTATGGATGCAAGCAATGTGTCAGGAATCTGGTTTGAGCAAAGAGTTATGAAGGTAAGTTGCGACATTCAAAGTGAAATATTTCCGGAAAATTAGAGCCTTGCTTATCATTCAAAGACTAATAACATTGATGTACAATACCATTCTGCAAGAGACATGGTGGAAAGTATAAAGGTGATACTGGAGAAAGTAGACACGTTGGAAAACATAGCAGACTCGTGACCAAGTCTGTGAGTGTTGTGAAGTTCTCTTAGTGCAAAGAGGAAATGGGAATTTTTTCCCTAGTTCTGTGAACGAAAGTTCAAGAATCTCGTGTTTTAGCAAAGAAGACAACAAGTGGGAGAATATTGGGTTGTTATATTATTTGCAATGAAGGTCAAAGTCAAGGTGGATCGACAACAAGTCGAAGGTCGAGGTTAGTTGATTGGGTAAAGTCTAAGTCGAAGGTCGAGATGGTTCGACATGGTAAAGGTATCGACAATAAGTTGAATAGGTCAACCAACATGAGGTCGAAAGGCGGATGTATGGCGACCGACTGAAGACTGAATGAAGGCCAACTGGTAGTCAACTGGTAATACGAATTGGAGTCAACTTTAATAGAATCCCGAGATTTGCAGGATTTGTAGCCAATGATCTACATGGATTTGTAAAAAATGTTTGGGCACCAATTATTTAGGGTTTTTCTTGTTGTAAATCCTATAAAGAGGTGTGTTGTAAGGCCATAAAGGCTAATGCATGAATAAATCGTAGGTTGTTGGTCATGCAAATGTAACACAGATTGGATACAAGGTTGTTCTTGTGTAGGCAAGAGGGTATGATTTTGATTGTGTCTTAAGCGTGGACCAAGGTTAGACGTGTAGCCTTTTATTCAGATTGAATAAGACAACAAGAGAGAAGAATGCTCAAGGAATGTTGGTTTTCCCGGTTTGGGTTTATGGGGTAAATCTCTATGTACTGACTGTGTGATTGATTTTTCATTTATGTTCTTGATTAAATTCTTCTTCTCCTCTACTAGGTTTAGTGTGGAAGTGTCTCTCATTTCCTGACACACCTTACCCATAAGTCGTGGAACACCATTAGCATAGCTCTGGGAGTTTAGGGATATGTAGATGTTAATATTCCTGAGAGGAATGCAGGTTGAATACAGAGACAGAAGAAGAGTTCATGAAGCGAGTTCAGACTAAATTCCCATATTGATGGTTATGAAATTAGTGATGCCATGATGGATTTGGGATCAAATGTTAATATCCTACCAAAGAAAACATGGGAAGCTATAGGAAAACTCATGTTGATCTATTCCCCAATTAAATT
>ML825273.1:147800-198646 GCA_009831015.1 Picea engelmannii | reverse complement strand
AAAGGGTCGGTAGTTAGGATTTTGTTGGTGCGTTGTTGAAGTGTTGAGCCCTGGGTATGCCCCTGTGCCAACAATATCAAACCAACTTAAGCCTCTTCCAAGATCACTTATGCCAATGCATTTGATTTATAATTATCCATTATGTTGAGGGAGAGAATATCCACCACCTTGTTGTCCATGAAAGAAGAAGACATTAAGGTTGAGTCCAACATCTTAACATCGTACATGTTAAATACTAGATATGATAAAGACAAGAAGAAACAAAGGGAGGATTACCCTGCCTCCTCTAAGCTAGCCACATCTGATCCCAAACTTGATGAGATGACCAAAACTTTGAAGGATTTGACATCTGAAATAGCTAAGATAAAATGGGAATCTAAGCAACCAAATATAGCTTTTCAAGGGGCTGGGAATATAAATCCAAACCAATTTAGGAGGCCAAATGATGTCCCTCAGATAATGCAGAGAGAGAGGAGGAATGATGAAAATCAAAGAGTAGTACCTCCTTTCCAAAAAAATCAGATTGAAGAAATGGATGTAGATAGTGATGTTCCGATGATGCTACTGTACTTTTCAATGAAACAAATTTTTATACCGATCACTTAACGAAGAAAGATTATGAGGTAACACAACTGTCAAATCAGTTTGATATTAAGATAGGGTAAGAGGGATTTATTCAAGGCAAAACCCAAAATAAATATGATTTGAGGCCTAGAACTGGCACTCCCAAATCCTCCACCACCTCTGATCAGAACAAAAAAAACAGAGGTTCCTCCCAAGCCTAATCCAAGCAAGGGTGCAATGACTAAAGCTCACCAGCCTCCTCCATATAAACATGTTGTCTTTGAAGTGAAGGAAGCTAACAGGCCAGAAGCATCTTTCAGTCTAGAGCATGAGTTGAGAAAGATCAAGATACATGTACCTGTGTCAGAATTGTTGAAAAATGAGCCTTTCAAAAAATCTATTATGAAGGTTCTGCAACCACCTACTTATGTTGTAACTTCTAATGTAATTAATCTACAAGATGAAAACCTATCCATTACTTTGGGCCCACACACTGAGGATGGATCTGATGCTTCTCCACCTTTCTACATATCTTTAAATGTCCATGAAAATATCCTACATAACTGTCTCATGGACTCAGGTGCCTCACAAAATGTCATGCCTAAGGTTGTAATGGAGGAACTAGGTTTGGAGATCACCAAGCCCTACCAAGACCTTTACTCCTTTTACTCCAAAAAATTCAAATGTTTGGGATTAATAAAAGATATAGTAGTTTCTTTGGCACATTTGTCCATGAAGAGTGTAGTGATGGACATTGTTGTGGTTGAAATCTCCCCAAGTTTGGTATGCTTTTGTCCATGATGTGGGCCAAGAAGGTTGGAGGATCATTACAAATGGACATCACATATGCTACCATCCCTGTTTTCAAAGAAGAACATAGGAGAATATACATAGAGGTCATATAGGAATATATCGTCAGTGACCATCAAAATCCAAGAAACCATCTAGTTTATGTTGTTGAGGATGAATTTGGGTCTTATTTTTTTCATTTAAACAATGATGAACTAGAAATAACAGTCAGCAAATGAGAAAATCAGTCACAGACCGATCAACAAAACAAAGTATGGAAGATGTATTTCGATGGCTCTTCATCAAAGGAAGGTTATGGGGCTAGTATAGTCCTCATTTCCCCTGCACGGGAGGAAATAACGCTCTCTTATAAGATGTAATTTGAGACTACTAATAATATAGATGAGTATGAAGCTTTGGTGTTGTGATTGAGGGCTGCCAAAGACATGGACATTGACAGTTTGGCAGTTTTTGGTGACTCTGAGTTAATTATTAATCAATTCAAAAACATCTATCAAGCTAAGCAACCAAGGCTCAATAAATACTGGAACGAGGTGCGGGACATGGTTGACAACTTCTTTCTAGCATTTGTCATTTCCTTCATTCCTAGAGAGGGAAATTGGAAGGAAGATTCTCTGGCCTTGGCTGTCTGTACCTTCAGACCTCCCATTGGTCCAAATATCAAGTATCAAGTGGAATTCAGACATAGGACAGCCATACCAGACAACATAAAGAACTAAAAAGTCTTCAGTGATCACTTGGAGCTACAAGGATTTCTGCAGACCATTGAATAATTCTAGAGTCTCTCAATAGATCAAGAGGGTGAAGATGATGAATCATAAAATCAACAAACACCTCAGTTTTTGAACAAAGTGGCTTCCCACAACATTATGGAAATTAAAATGAATCACATCCCCAGGGGTCTAGTGCCACTGGAAAGTTTATTTGATAGCTATGATGTTTCCAGAGAAGCTGCCATCAAAAATCAAGAAGAGGAAGTCATGGATTGCAACATTAGGACTGTTGGAAATCCCAAAATAGTTAAATTGTCCAATGCACTCGTTGTAGAACAAAAGGACATGTATGTCAGCCTCATGGAAAATTTTGTTGATATTTTTTCATAGTCATATGAGGATTTGAAGACATTTGACACTGACATCATCCAACACAAGATCCCTCTAAAGGTTAGTTTTAATCCATTCAGACAAAAGATTAGGCAATTTAATCCAATGATGTTGTCCACAACTGAAAAAGAGCTGAAACAAATGATTGATGCCAAAATTATTGTGCCCTTTAGGTACTCGGATTGGGTGGTGAACTTGGTGCCCATGAGGAAAAAGAGTGGGGAAATACGCTTGTGCGTTGATTTATGAAATATCAACAAGTGTTTTCTAAAGGACAACTACCCCCTTCCCAAGATGGACCATATTTTGCAAAGGGTAGTAGGTTCCCACATGATTTTTTGCTAGATGGATACTTTGGTTATAACCAGATAGACGTTTGTGAAGAAGACAAAGAAAAAACAACATTCACCACCCCATGGGGGACATTCATGTACGAAAAAATACCCTTTGGGATGACAAACCCAGGGGCCACCTTCTATAGGGCTATGGACATAGCCTTTGTGGGAGAAAAAGACAAATTTATGGTCATATATTTGGATGACATCACCATTTTCTCCAAATCAGATGATGAGCATTTACAACACATTGAGCAGATTTTCCGAAAATGAAGAAGGTATGGGATCTCTTTGAATCTCAAGAAGTCCCACTTTGTTGTGCCAGAAGGTAAGCTCTTAGGCCACATCATATCAATAGGAGGAATAAAAATAGTCCCTAAGAGAGTTGATTCCATTCAGGAAATTGAAATTCCTAGAAATAAGAAGTTTATTCAGTCTTTTATAGGCAGAATAATTTTTTTAAGGCGCTTTGTGCCAAACTTTGTTATAATCATAAGGCCTATCACCAACATGATAAAGAAATATGATGTTATTAAGTGGTCCCTTGAGGAAATATCAACATTCCAAAGGATCAAAAAAGCTTTGGTTTAATCCCCTATGTTGGTCAGCCCTGACTATGCCGAAGAGTTCTTTATCTTCTCCTGTGTTGGTCAACCCTGACTATGCCAAAGAAGGGCATGAACAACCCATATCCTTTTTTATCAAATCCCTATGAGATGCTAAGCTGAAGTATGACATATTAGAAAAACAAGCCTATGCATTGGTCAAATATTTGAAGGCCTTCAGGGTGTATGTGTTACAGTCTAGCATAATAGCCTATGTTCCTAGCAGCAGTGTGAAAGAGATTCTGGTCCAGCCAGACATTGAAGGGAAGAGAGGGAAATGGATTTTCACATTTTTGGAGTATGACATGCACATAAAACCAACCAAGTTGATTAAGGGACATATACTTTCCAATTTGTTATCAGAGTCAAACTGTAAGGTGTTGGAATTGCATCAGAACTTCACCCAATCTGATGCACCCATGACACAACCTGAACAAGACAACATGCAGGTATCTGAAAACTACTCTTCTTCACCTTGGTACAGATATGTTATTTAATTTCTGCAACATCTATAATGTCCACCATATTTGAAAAATACAAGGGCCATGTCTCTCAAATTAAAGGCTATAAAATTCTTCATTTTAAATCAGAAATTGTATTGGAGGGATCCTACTGGCATCCTATTAAAATGTCTTGATGAAGATGAATGTAAACAAGTCACAACAGATATGCACAAAGGATTTTTTGGAGGACACCAACATTGGAAATCCACATCCCTCAAGATCTTAAGGCCAGGATACTACTGGCCCACCCTTTTCTCTGATGTATTTACCACAGTAAGGGCATGCAATGAATGTTATAAGTTTGTACGAAAACAAAAATTACACTCAGTACCCCTAAAGCCTATCACTACCAGTGGCCCCTTTCAACAATGGGGATTAGATTTCATAGGTAAGATAAATCCACCCTCCAATGTGTAGCACAAGTGGATTCTCACTTCCATTGACTACTTTACCAAATGGATCGAGGCCATGCCCACCAAGAATACTACTAACAAGGTGATCATGAATTTCTTAGAGACCAATATCTTTTCCATGTTTGACTTCCCTAGAAAGATTATAACAGACAATTCCCATGCATTCAAGTCCAAATCCATGATTGAATTATGTGGTAGCCATAACATTTCCTTAACACATTCCACACCCTACGACCCTCAGGGGAATGGGTTGGTTGAGTCATCAAACAAGACTATCATCAAGATCATCAAGAAATTGTTGACTAAAAGCAATAAATATTGGGACTCTAAACTTAAGTATGCCTTGTGAGCTGATAGGATCAGCACCAATAGATCTTTTGGAACCTCACCATTTCAGCTAGTCTATGGGATAGACATTGTCTTCCCTACCCAACTCGGTCTACCAGTTTTTAAATTTTTACAGGAAGAAATTGAGGATCCAAATGACATCCAGAGGAGAATGTTTTAGATTATATAGGTTCAAAAAAATATAGAAGCACTGAATCAAACAACTGAGGCATACCAAAGCAATATCAAATCAACGTTTGACAAGGAAACCAAGAAGGAGATATTTCAAGAACGCGAATTGGTCTTAAGGTGGGATGCCGTAAGGGATGAGAAGCCTAAGCATGGTAAGTTCTATAACCTTTGGTTTGGTCCTTTGAAGGTGGTTGAGGTTCTAGACAATAATACAATTTTTTTACACAATCTAGATGATATTGAGATCTTTGGAGGCCCATTAAATGGGGGCTTCCTGAAACACTATTTTCCTTGAAAGAATGAAGGAAGGTACCTCTTGTACCATAGCTTCTTTTGTTTTTCATTTGCATTTGATTAGTTACTTTCTTTGTGAATAAAGACTCTGTATACCAACAAATGCATTGAGGTGTAATTACAGTTTTGAATTCCAGAGATACATGGCTAAGAGAGAGAAGTAGATGTACATGGTTGGCAGACAGAAACAGAGGTAAGAAAAGGAAGGTGGGAGAAAGTTATTGAGTTCCAAGGCATTGATCTACTATTCTCAGCACCCCACAGGGGGTGTTGTCCTCAGTTGAAGCCAATGTTGAGACCTAATTATACACCCCTTCCCCTCCTCTCTCATTTCCCTATACCTTCATTAAAAAATCATTCATTTTATGTTGGTTAATGTTGGTCCCTCATTAGTAAATGACTCATTTTTTTAGCATTACCTTTATTGATTGATTCTTCACACCATCTTTTTGTTTTCTTGAGGTATAATTACATGTCATGATTTGATTTGAAGTAATTATCATCAAAGTTTCCATAGGTTGAGATCATGGTAGGTATAACATAGTTTTATATGAAAAACATAGTTCATTGCAAGAAACAAGCTATTATTGAAAATGAGGATTGGTGCGCTAATTTTTGAAATCATTTTATAATTTAATATCTTATTTTAAATATTTTAACAATTTGATTGGCGCCTGCATACATGCGCGATCATAGACAAGTGCCTCCATGCCATATTACACTCAGTTCCATCACTACACGACACCAATTATGATCGTGAGAACTATACCAATTCATCATGGCCACTACAACTTGAGGGTTAAACAAAACACAACTATCAGTTTTGATATGAATAAATCTGCATTCATTGCATTATCGACATCAGAGCTACTCTTCCCACTATGGTTCCTCCTCGAGAATGATGGAAATTGAACAGAACCAAGCCACAAGGCCTGGAATTGTTTGAAGCCATACCTGAAATTAAAGACATATTTGTAAAGGCAGAGTGGTATGATTTCCTGTGCACATTTGAAGGACACCACACAGGCTTGGATATGCTCTTTGTGCGTACATTTGATGGCTTCCAGACCCTGCTTGGGGATACCTGGATTCATGTCACACAACACTTCATTGGAGAAGCTTGTGCTCTCCCTGTCTGCATGGAAAGATGGTTCAAGAAAGGAAATCTTCCTCTCGATTTCTGTAACAAATTCTTATTTCCCAAGCACCAAGACCCCGACTAGAGACAAGGAATCCCTATGGCATGGATAAAGGAAGACTGTAAAGGATCCCTAAAAATAGTACAGATGTATATCACAGGTGAGGGTCGATTCATCATTATTCATTGTTATCACCTTTGTTTCCTTATGCATCTAAGTGGAGACAAAGAGCTTAATTTTCCATATTTCCTGCTTAAGAGCCTAACCAAAATGGACAGGAGGGTTCAAGGTCACCCTAAATCCGCTCACAGAAGCCTGTACCATCGAGGATTGATTAAATTGTTGGTAACTTTCATTCTCGAGGAACTTGAAATTCCCTGTGATGATTTCTTGAAGTCTGTGGGATTGAAAGAATGAGAACAGATGCCCAATTTGCAGAACGAAGGTGATGCAAGTGAGGAGGTTAGGTTTTCTCCGGATCCTGGGAGCTCAATGAATTCTGTCCAAACCACAATGAGTAAAGGGAAAGGCCCTAAAACAAGAAATAGACCCTCGAAATAAAACATGCTAGAAACCCCCATGGACGATTCCCCTCACATGCAATTGAGGTCTTCCAAGAAAAAGGGGAAGGAAACAAAAAGTGGAAAAGCTTCCAGCATGCACCCACCTACATTGGAAACACCACAGAGGTATCTGTTGTCCAACCACTTAGAGGAGGAGCAGAAAACCCCCATCAAGATGCAACCCAATAAACCTCTAACTCGAATGAGAGGGAAAATTGGACCTGTTTCATGCAACAAGGAAGTAATTAAAGGGGAGGTTGTTCCTATAGAAGATTATCCTAAAACATGTCTTCCATCCAAATAGGATAGGAAAAGGAAGGGCGAGAAAAACATTGAATTTCCAAGCAAAACAAATAGAAAGACTAGAGTTATGAATCAATTGAGGATAAACTCCAAGGCTCTGTTCACGAATCAGTAAAATACCCCTAGCCAATTATGATCGAGGATGATGAAATTCCCAAATTTACTAGTATGGAGGAAATGACAGTCAATGTCTTGAAGGAAATGATAGTGAAAAATAAGAAATCAATGTCTAGCGAGAATGAGGCTACAAAAACACCATTTATGACAGTGAAAAAGGAGTATTCTTTAGACCCGAGTCAACAGGGAATATAGGATTATTGATTTGATCCTGAGCAAGATTTTATTGGCACCTCGCCACATGCAGGGGATCCTTGCCACAATTTACAATACATTAAACAAAAAATTAAATCCAACACTGTGGGAGTACATGGGTCCACTAAAGGAACTAAAGGGAAAGAGCCTGAGGTTATACACAATCATAACATGAGAACAAGAAGCATAGAATTGGTTGACCACAACAAGTAAAACACAAAGAAAGATAATAAGAAGATGCAGGTTGAGGTCAAAACAAAGAGGGTCGATGACAACCAACAAGTGCATAAACAGAAGCTTCAACTCCATACCTTGAAACATCAAAACCAGGAATTGGAGAAACTATACTCCAGACTGCAGAAGAAGTATTAAAGACTCTAGAAGAAGCACCAGAAGACTTGTTGATTTCTAGAGGAGATAATTTGAAGGAGTACCTAAAGAAGATACAAACACATCCAGTTATCTCCCAGTTGGCCTCCAACAATGCACAAGGATACCAGTGCTTGATACAAAACTTAGTTCTGTCACTCCTAGTCAGTTTTTTTCAAATCTTAGTTTACTCCAACATATGCATCATCCTATTTTTATTGCTAGTAGTAGTTTTTAGTTGTTTAGCGTTCAAGACTGTTTAAATTAAGACACAAAAAGAGGTCATTTGTGTTTGATATGAACCACTTCTTTTTTATTAAGTCAAGTTTGAAGTATACATTACTATACTATAGAAGTATTTTAGTTAATTCAATCAGTTTTTCTCCAAATGATAGTGTAGAGTTAAGCCTCAGTTCTAGATGGACGAGAGTCTCTAAAAATTTGATAAATATGCAGTTTTTGTATGTTTTGAGGGTTTGGTTTTTTGGGAAGGAAATCAATACATCAAACTGGTTGAACCTGTTATATGATTGGATTAAATCTCTCTACCTGGTGAATATGCTCTTGATGACAATCTGTTTTTGTTCAAATCTATATGCATTTTTCTCTTATCTTGAATGGAATTTTTTATGTGTGCAAAGTACATTTCATTTTCCTTTTAGCTATTGTACAACTCATCTTTACTGATATGAAACATGTAAAACAACTAATTCTTTGGTGAAGATTTGTTTTTATTGCAACATGCGGGAGTAATTGTGTTTAGATACTTGTTTAATGCCTTGAAATACTATTTTAAGACTTAAACTTCTTGCAACAGATAATTCATTGAGTTGTTTTTTGTTCCCTTTTGTTCATCCCTCTATTATCTCACGTGTCTTTCATTTGTGTGCCACCATCCAAGGAGGAACCTCATCCATATCATTTTTCTAACTCAACCATGATATTTTCTTGGTAAACCAACCATCCAACTGACCAACAAAATCAAATAATAAAAAAACCAACCATTCCAAACTTGAGGTGGCCTGGCTCTACCCTTTAACAATTAGGTGCAGACTTTAGGACCAATAGTGGGGAGAGTGGGGGATACAGGGAGTGAGAGAGATGAGGTTATATACAAGAGGTAAATGTAGAATCAGATAGAGATGGATTGTTTGAGAGTGTGATAGGGTGGGAGAGGAAGACGAATAGGATGGGTTAGAGAGAGAGGTGGGAGAGAGAGTGAGAGTGATACTAACAGTAAGGAGAGAGAGAAAGAGGTGGTATATGTAGGAGACAAAGAGGGTATAGATAGTGGGAGGGAGGGACAAAGCGGAAGATAAAGTAGGAGAGAGACAAAGAGAGAGAGGAGGAGACTTGGAGGGGGGGAGTGAGAGAGAAGGGGGGAGGGGTGGGAAAGGGAGAGAGGAGGGAGGAGGGAGAGAAATAGATGTTGGAGAGAGAGAGGGAGGGAGAGATTCATAGAGGAGAGATATAGATAGGGATTCAAACATTTATTTTGAATAAATAATATCAAATCAACTATAATGCTTATATTAAAATAAAAAAGTAGARTCAATGTACCATAATCATCATCAAATCATGTGAGATCATTATTAAACCATAGGTGAATGGTCATATCCATAAAATATCATTATAAAACAAGAGKTATAGGCATACTTCACTTAGGTCTTGGGTGTGCATGGGGTTAAGGGTATATTATAGGTTATGTGTAGGCTTAGATGGAGCTAGGGGGGTCTAGGTGACGGTCTAGGTCTAGTTCATGGTCTAGGTCATGGTCAAGTTCATATAAGTACTCGTATAAGTAATACATTAGAAGAAGAACAAAAACTTAAAACTCACCTTATAGGAGAGGCTACATTTCTCTGTTGCATATATCCTTTATTCGTTGTGAGATGTTCCTCGCCTTTATATGGACAAAGAGAGAGGTAGGTAGAACTAGGGGAAAAGAGAAGGAGGTAGGGAGGAAGAGAGAGAGAGAGAGAGAGAGAGAGAGAGAGAGAGAGAGAGAAACTAAAACCAAGGAGAGAGAGAGTGAGACTGAGTGTGAGAGGAAGGGGGGAGATAGAGGGAAGGAGGGATAGAGAGACATAAAGAGAGAAATGGGGGGAGAGTATAGGAGAGAGGGGGTGGATATAGTGAGAGTGAGACTAACAAAAATGAGAGAGATAAAGAGAGGAGAGATAATGGGAGCGAGGGGGAGAGATAGAGGGAGGAGGGGGGTAGAGAGAGAATGTGTGAGTGTGAGAGGGGGGAAGAGTAAGAAAGAGAGGGGTTTGGACAAGGAGTGTTTGAGTGTGTGAGAGGGAGTGAAAGGGAGAAAAAGAGTACGGGTAGAGAGAGAGTGAGAGGAAGGGGGGGAGACATAGTGGGGAGGGGTAGATGTATGAGAGAGAGTGCGGAGAGATAGTGTCAGGGAGAGGGAGGGAGGAAGGGGGAGAGAGAGAGGGAGGGAGGAACGGCTGGAGAGAGAGTGAGAATGATTGTGAGAGAAAGGGGGGTAGAGAGATATAAAGAGAGAAATGGGGGGGAGAACAGAGGAGAGAGAGGGAGGGGGGTATAGTGAGAGTGAGACTAACAATGAGAGAGAGAAAGTGGTGGTATATGTAGGAGAGAAATAAAGGAGAGATAGTGGGAGGGAGTGGGAGAGATAGAGGGAGGAGGGGGTATAGATAGAATGTGTGAGTGTGAGAGGGAGGGAAGAGAAAGAAAAAGATGGGGGATAGAAAAGGAGTGTTTGAGTGTGTGAGAGGGAGGGAGAGGGAGACAAAGAGAGTGGGTAGAGAGAGAGTGTTGGCACAGGGGCAGACCCAGGGTTTAGCTCCAAGAGCACACCAACAAGCCCTAGCTACTGGCCCTTTCGACAGCACCTGCGAAGTAGATGTAGTCTCACTCGAAGAAGCTATGAGGGGGTTCCATGACAAAGATGTCTACAACCAGGGGAATATCAAGTGGTTCTTATTATAACAACAAGATAACATGCATCTATCATTCAAATAGCTAGATCTATTCTTCACATCTATAGATATGATCTAATACAATAATGCATATAACAATATAACAACATCTGAGCTCAAAGAATCAATCACACACACAACAACAAATGTACATGGTTCACCCTCTCTCTAGGGATACACCCACAGAACTATGCTTATGATATATTAAGATAAAGATTACAGTTTTGATCTGCGCTCTTGGCTAGCAGATCCTCTCTCTCCATCTCTCTTTCTCTCTCCCTTCCTGTGCACCCAATTGTAGGACTTGATCTTTGCAACTAGTTGAAGATCTTACAATACCAAAAGGCTCTCTCTCTCAGCACTTCTCTCACCCATATTACAATATTCGCCCAATGAACAATAATTGATAACAAGGCTCAACCATGGTACTGGCCCAACCTAGGTCCTCTCGACCTCTATTTATACATTACAATCCCTCACCGACAACCTCAGGTCTAAACCTAGGTGTCAAAACCCTAGGTGTCTACAACCCTAGGTCAACTTGACCCATTCTTTTCGGGCTTCACCAGCCTATCTTTCCTTCTTCATCTCGCGGTGCTCCAAGTCATCCAATGCTGTATTTTTCCACTTCCTAAGTCATCCTCGATCCATATTCCTTGTTGATTTTTCATCCTCGATCTCCTCATCCAATGGCTTGCTTTTTCGCACTTTGCTCCATCTTTTTTGTTCTTTTTCTCACTTCGACCCAGTGACAGTCACTGTGTCTCTTGCGAAGCTCACTTTTTACCTTTTCTTCCTAATTCTTCACGTCCTTCCATAACCAAGGGCCAAAAGGCCCCCAACACTCACCTGTGACTCATCCCAAGGCACTTGAGATCTGATCCTCTTGTTTTACTTCAAATTTCTACTACGCAGTGCAGCCCTTGCTTTCTGCTTTATGCCTCCTTTCCATCCTTGTGTAGATTGTCTTTTCTGTGTCTGGTACCTAGTTTCAACTACACCTACTACCTGGATCCTTGTCTTCTTGATTCTACTGAGATATACGAGGCAATTGGTTTTCATAGTACAACTTCATCTGACTCCCATTCACCAGGCCTTCCTTCTAGTCTCCTTTCAATGTCTTCAGCTGTGCAGCTCCTCCTTCTGTAACATAGGCAATCTCATATGGTCTGAGTCAATGCGTTCTAAACTTCCCAGGGTGTTTGATAAACTTACTGTCATATACCAGTACTAAATCACCTTGCCTGAATATCTTCTTTTTGATGTGTCTGTCATGATAAGCCTTTTCTCGTTCCTTCCGAATTTGTTGATGGAAGCCTGCAATGAATCTGTCTTCTTCTAGTTCAACCAAATGTGCTAGCCTCTCATGAATAGAACCAGTATCATCCATGTCTATAAATGCAGCAATTATTAAGCTTGGTACCAAGTACTCCATTGGGACAACAACTTCAATACCATAACCAACTTGAAAGGGGTCTGCATTTTTAATTTCTTGCAAGTGGTTCTATAAGCCCAGAGTATTGTTGGTACTCTTAAATCCAAGTCATCTCTGTTCACACTGTAAATCTTGGTCAATGTTGTCTCCAATATCTTGTTGAATTCTTCAACCGTTTCATTTTCTTGTGGATGATAAGGTGTACTCTTCTAATGGTGGACTGCAAATTCTTTAGTCAAGGATTCAACTGTCTTGTTGATGAAGTGTGTACCTTGATCACTCATAAGGACCTTAGGGCATCCAAACCTAGTTATTATGTCATCAAATATAAAATGTGTAGCTATAGTTGCACTACAGTCCTTGACTGCTCTTGCTTCGACCCATCTAGTCAGGTATTATGTCATAGTGATAATATACCTTGCTCCTGTGCACTTTCCTGGTGGTTTTATAAGTCCCACAAAGTCAATGGCCCATTTTTCAAATGCTTGCAGGGTCATCTGTGGTGCTAATGGCATCTCATCTCTTCAGGATGGTTTTCCAACTCGCTGGCAACCATCGCATGCTATGGTATATTCTTTAGCATCTCTGTGTAATGTAGGCCACCAAAGGGAAGCTCGCAGAACCTTCTGCGCAGTTTCTTTTCCTACGTAATGTCCTCCTGCAATGCCTTCATGAGATTCTTCGAGGATCATAGGGTGTTCTACCTCCATCACACATCTTCTTATGATGTCATCAGGTCCCATTTTATATAGCTGACCAACTATCAGTGAAAAATATGCAACGCACACCACTAGATGTTTCTTTTGCAAAATTGTGTACTCGGTTGGAGTCATTCCTGTTGACAAGAACTAGACTATGTCTGCGAAGTGGTCGTCAATCTTTCTAATGGCGAGCAGTTGTGCATCCGGTAGTGTATCCTCTAGACTAGTAGGTTCTTCGCCATGCTCCAACCTCGACAGGTGGTCTGGGCCCTTATTCATTCTTCTGGGCTTAACTATGATCTCAAAATCATATTATTGAAATAGAAGAAGCCATCTGTATATTCTCCCCCCCAAAACTGGCTTGTTGACTAGGTACTTCAACGCGGAGTGATCAGTAAACATTTTAAAGTGTCCTCCCAACAAGTAGTGGTGGAATTTTTGCAATGCATACACCATGGCTAGTCCATCTCTCTCTGTAGTAGTGTAATTGATTTCAGCTATGGATAGCTTTCTGTTGGAAAATGATAATGGATGATCAATGTCCCCTTCTCCAGGTTGTACTAGTACTACTCCTAATGCAATAGAAGATGCATCAACATGCACATTAAATTCCTTGCTCCATTTGGGAAAGACTAGAATAGGCGCAGTGACCATCTTTTGTTTCAGTGTGTCGAAGCTCTGTTGGCATTCGTCTATCCAACCAAACTGACAAACTTTCTTTAATAACTTCTCCATTGGCACAGTAATCTGAGCATATCCTTTGATAAATTTTCTGTAATAGCCAGTATGTCCTAGCGCAGTGCACAATTGTTTGACTGATGTAGGTGGTGGTAAATCAACTATAATTGCAATTTTGGATGGATCCACCAACAATCCTTGCTTGCATACAGTATGACCCAATAATACTCCAAATGGTGAGAAGATGATGCACTTCTTCAAATTCAAAGCAATTTGACACTGCCTGCATTTATCCAGCATTAGCCTTAGACATTCAATATGATTTTTCAACAAACTAAAAACAATCCAGTCATCAAAGCATGCTTCTAAAAACTTATGCAAAAATTCTTTGAACGCTTCAACCACCACCCTGAAAAAGATGGTTGGGGCATTCTTCAGTCCAAATGTCATTACTGTATATTGGTAGGATCCCCACTCTGTGGAAAATGTAGTCTTATGACAGTCCTACTTGGCGATGTGGATCTGATGGTATCCTGAAAACCCATTTGTAAAAGAATATACTTCTTGGTCTCCCATGTTATCCAGCACTTCGTCTGTGAAAAGTGTAGGGAAAGGATCATGTAGAAAATCATCATTCAACTTCCTGAGATCTACAGAAATCCTGATCTCACTTGTCTTCTTATCTTGCACTACCATGGGGATAATCCACTTCGACTCTTCAACAAGTTCAATAATCCCTTCTTCCAGCATTCTCTCGAGCTCAATATTCACTTTTTCCTTATATTTCAAGTTCAATCTATAGGGTCTTCGCTTGACTGGCTTTGCATCTGGTTTCAAAGGTATTTTCATTTCTCCCATAGGTCCTTTGATTCCCTTCATATCAATGAACTTGTTTGGGAACAAGTCCCGATACTCGTGCAATAATTCTGTGATTTTGTCAGTGGTAGCAGTGTCCCAGTAATCTCCGACATTCGCAAGATTTGGTGTCTCCTTTGTCCTGATATTGACTTTCTTTATCTTTATCGGTTGTCCAATGAATGGAAGTTCAACTCCTGTTACTTCCACATCTCTCTGAACTTCTGTTTCTACGATATTCACCTTCCTTGGATCATTATCTTCGTCGGCATTAATGTTGTAGAAGGTCTACAGTTTCTGGAGGGGCGCAGTCCATTCATTCTCTTCTTGCTCCAAATGGAGGCCATATGCCTCCTTAAATACTTTGTCTCACCATATGTAGTGCTTGATCTATAGAAGGAAATTCACTGTCAAACAAAAAGGTGGTTATAAAATTCTAGATCATACCTTCCCATTCTGAAGTGACAAGGTGCAACTCTGCTTGAAGGTACCAGTTAATCGAGGTGGTATCCAGCGTATTGACGAATATGTGTACCAAATTTTCTCTAGGAATGTCACTCCAGGACTGTTCGCAACTTCGTACATGGTCCTTTGGGCAATTTCGACCTGTGTACTGTGCTTCGCAGCTTCCTACTTGTGCTGAAAATCGCGTTGTCATCAAAGTTTGGCATTGTGTCCAATCTGTAATATTTATTTTATGTGTCCCCCACCATCTTGTTGGTGTGGATTTCATGGCCTCATCCATTACTAATAACCTCTGTTGTGTTGGTACACTTGTCTCAAATTATGTTAAGAAGTTTTCTAAGGGGTTCATTCCATCAAATGTGGGTAGATTACTCATTATTGTGCCAATCCAACAAACTTCTCTGGTTAGACTAGCACATATTCTTGTAGATACTTCGTAAATCTGGTTCTGCCAGTTCTCCAATGCTTCTTCTGAGTCAAATGAACATGTTTTGTCACTTCGCCAGCTCAGATTCTCATCAACTGCAGGGTTGATATAATCCTGTTGTCTAGTTGTTAATTTGTAGATGTTTCCCAATTCAAATTCATGGTCCTCTTCTCTGATAGGTTCTGTGTATCATGGACCCTCAGCTGGATCTAAAGGTGAAACGACCCTAAGGCCAGCTTTATCAAATGTCATGCGTCTTTTCTTTAGATCAACAATAGTGGAATTGTCGAAGGCCCAATCAATTCCTAACAATGCAGGGTAAGGGAATCTATCATCAACAATTTCAATTACCTCAAAATATGCAAAGGTTATTACTCCATCGATGTCCATTGGGACATGCTCTAATCATCCAAATGAGCTGATAGCTTGTTGATTAGCCATACGAAACCTGATATGGGAATATATTAGCATGGGTTTTCCCATCACTGCGCAAGTCTGCTTTGTCATGACACTGACCTCTTACCCTAAGTCGAGGACTACATAGTCTTTCTCATACTCTCCTATCTAAGCATTCAAGTGTAATTCTTTATTTTTCCTTCTCCTTTTTCAAATTTGGTGCACTTCTCTATTCAGTAAGGGGTCTATTTTTCCTAGTTCATACTACTTGATTAAATCTTGTAATTCTTGTATAGCGCCTTTATCTTGAATCAACTTAACACAAGTGTACAAGAATTCCATGAGTTTGCTTACCTCTTTCCCTTCTGTTGGTGATGCATACGGATCAAATGCCTCAGGCATGCGATATTCTTTGATTTCTGGTTGTCTCTTTGATGAAGATCCTTTATCTCCTTTGAACTCTTTTCTTGCCTCCTCGAATATCTATCTTTCTTTCTTAGCATCGAACATTGGGGTCTTTTCTGTAGATTTCCTGACTCCATGGTCATTTTCAGTCTTTCCTTGGGCTTCTTTGTCTTCTCCTGTAGCAGCACCTCCTCAAGTGATAACAATGACTCTAGGATCTTCTCTGTGGAGTTCATCATATATCAGTTGTACTTGTGGGTTTTGTCGGGGTCCTCATCTTTCCTGAAGTTTAGCCAGCAGCACAGGGCATTCCTCTATGACATGATCAAAGGAGTTATAGTAACTACAGGTTGTGCAGGGATTCTGACAATCCCTTGCTAAATGTCCTGGTTGTGCATAGTTGTAACAAATTATTTGTCCTTAGCCTCAGCCCATACCTCCTCCTTCTCCTCCTCCTCTGTAGCCACCACAAGGAGTGAAATTTCCTCTCCCTGGAAAGTTGTACTATGGAGTGTTTCCCTCTTGATGTACTTCACCTTGAATCTTATATATGTCTCTTGACCTTTCATGCATGAGATCATAAGCTCTACAATCCCGATCATCATGCCCCATGGATTTATAGAATGTACAATACAAGTTTGCGGGTGTCTCGTCATACTTCTGCATGTAGTATCACTCACATGGGCGATGCCTATTTCTGCATACATCGCACCAGGGTAGTTAACTTGCTTTAAGGGGCTCGGTGCCTCTGATTCCAAGTACTCATGAAATAAGGGTCAGTGTTCCTTATCATGGCCTTCATATCTGCATCTTACACACCAGCTATCTTCCCTTTTGTCTTTTCCCTTATATTTCTTCATATCCTCAACCTATAAAGACAAACTAGTTAGCTGGCTCATGATCTGGCTAATGCCTGAGCTAGATTCTCCCATCAATGTTGATTCAAGCTTCATGGAGATCTCCAAATCTTCTGCCTAAGATGCAATCTTCTTCTGCATTAGAGGGATTCTTATGTGTGGTAATAGCGCAATGATGAACCATTCTTTGTTCTGTTCATCAGGGATCTGGAAAGTTAATCGGCCTGTCATGGTCTTGAATATTTGGTCGAACTCCCAAAGAGGTTCTACTACCTTTTGTTTAATCTCTTTTAGTTATGTAATACATTGTGACTCCGACTTAGGTTTCTTAAACTCTACAATCAGCGCATTTTTGATCTCATTTAGGGGCTTAGGTTGTGCCATTCCTTGAACAAGTTTCATGTACCATCTCAGTGCGCGGTCCCTTAGCGTAGTGTTGAACTGGGTTCTCTTGATGGATTCATCGGTGATACTTTTAATATTCCATACGGCCTCACACAAAAACCAATGCTGATATGGATCTTTAGATCCATCTCCTCTAAAGATAGGGAGTCTCATTTCATTTACCATAAAGCTGACTAGGGTTCTTGTTTGAGTAGATGTTTATCTACTAGTAATAGTACTCTGAAGACTCTGGTGGTTCTGACTATTCTGACTGCTAAGTATTGTTGGGACAACAACAGGATTAACGTTACTTACTCCAGTAGTTTTCACAGTTCCTTAGGTTTTTGGCTCGCTTTGGCGTAGTTCTTCAGCTTCCCCTTCTTCTGTTCTGGTGGGATCTGGATGCTCTTCGTCGGTTATATCTACATCTTCTCCACTATAGAAACCTTCTTCTCTGTAGTTTTTCTTAAACAAGTTCTCAAGGTGAACTCCTCGAAATACTTTCCCACTACGCGTATGTTCTGCTTTTGTGTCATTGTCGTTGTCCGAGATCTTGAACACAAGACTTTTCAGGTCCGATCAATCTATTGTATATTCAAGATGTGGTTTTCATGCAAGTGCATCTTGATTCTTAGCTTCAGGAAGTGAAATAAATTTCCTCTAGCTCCTTTTAAAAAGTATCTCTCGTCTTGGCTATACGATTATGTTCTGTCAACAACAAACTTGGTGATATACCCTCCGATGGTACTATCAAACCAATGATCTACTTCTCTAGATACATCATTGTTGAATCTCTTGACCTTTTGGATCAATGCTGGTGTCCAAACCACAGGTGATCTAGATCTGATTTCAAACTATGTGTCAGCTAACCTAGCCAACCACTCGTGTAGCTCCTGATGGATTCCTCCAAAGAATATCCCATGAATGTCATTGAAGATGTATCTTTGTAGCCAATCTTTAGTGCTTATTTTAGGGTTCTTGTTATTGGATTCAGTGAAGTTCTTCTCTTGATCCTCTATCCACTTCTGAATCTCTGTCTTTGATGGGAACCACCTTGAAATTCCCTTAAAAAGATTCATGTCTCGACAACGGAACCATTTGTTGGCACAGGGGAAGACCAAGGGTTCATCTCCAAGTGTGCACCAACAAGCCCTAGCTACTGACCCTTTCGACAACACTTGCGAAGCAAACGTAGTCTCACCCGAAGAATCTATGAGGGGGTTGCAGGATAGAGATGTCTACAACCAGGGGAATATCAAGTGGTTCTTATTATAACAACAACATTACATGCATCTATCATTCAACTAGCTAGATCTATCCTTCATATCTATATATATGATCTAATACAATAATGAAGATAACAATATAACAACATCAGAGCTCAAAGCATCAATCACACACACAACAATAGATGTATGTGGTTCACCCTCTCTCTAGGGCTACGTCCACATAAGTGTGCTTATGATATATTAAGATAAAGATTACAGTTCTGATCTGCGCTCTTGGCTAGCAGATCCTCTCTCTTCATCTCTCCTTCTCTCTCCCTTCCTGTGCACCCAGCTACATGACTTGATCTTCGCACCCAGCTGAAGATCTTACAATACCATAAGGCTCTCTCTCAGCACTTCTCTCACCCATAATACAATATTCTCCCAATGAATAATAATTGATAACAAGGCTCAACCACAATACTGCCCTGACCTAGGTCCTCTCGACCTCTATTTATACATTACAATCCTTCACCGAAAGCCTCAGGTCTAAACCTAGGTATCAAAACCCTAATTACCAAAACCCTAGGTGTCTACAACCCTAGGTCAACTTGACCCATTCTTTCTGGGCTTTGCCAACCTATCTTTCCTTCTTCACCTCGCGGTGCTCCAAGGCATCTAATGCTGGATTTTTCCACTTCCTGAGTCATCCTCAATCCATCTTCCTTGTTGATATGTCATCCTCGATATCCTCATCCAACGACTTGTTTTTACACACTTCACTCCATCTTTTTTGTTCTTTTGCTCACTTCGACCTAGTGACAGTCATTGTGTCTCCCGTAAAGCTCGCTTTTTACTTTTTCTTCCTCATTCTTCGCTACCTTCCATAACCAAGGGCCAACAGGCCCCCAACACTCACCTGTGACTCATCTAGAGGAACTTGAGATCTGATCCTTCTGTTTTACTTCGACTTTCGACTGCGCAATGAAGCCCTTTCTTTCTGATTTATGCCTCCTTTCCATCCTTGTGTAGACTGTCTTTTCTATGTCTGGTTGTTACCCATGAGTTTGGTCATCATGATGATGTATTGATGATGGTGTACTCAGGCTCTTCATAAGAAATTTCTCCTGAGAAAAGTTACTTTCTTCTCTTTCCAAAAATATCATTTTTGAAGGAGGCTTGCAGGCTGCTAGTATATTTGCCTGCGAGAATGCATGATTCTCATAGGCTGCCTTAAGCCAGGGTGCGAGAAGTTCGCACTGTGTGTAACTACTAGGGTGTGAACTCTTTCTTAAGAAAGGAAAAAGGTGAATTCTCGATGCTTCTAGAAAGGAATATTCTAGAAGGATGAGATGGCATTCGAATGGTTATCCTAGTACTAGATTCCTTGATATTTTGGGATCATTCTTATCCAAGTAACTAATTCATTCTCTCCTATATATTGAGGGAATTCTCATGGAAAAGGTTAAGCAAAATTTATTGGAGAATTAGTGAAAGAATTGTGTGAAGGATTGAAGCTTGAACAACAGGCTAGGAAACTCTAGCAAGGATATCATAAGGTTTTTGATCTTCTTCATGCAAGTGAGCAAGTGTGTGTGTCGGAGCCAAGGGCCATCGAAAGGAAGTTTGCGACATCAAGGCTCAGGTTGTAATCTTTACTTTCCATTAATATGATACAGTAATATGTCCCTTTCCCATAAAGATTTTTCCACTTTATTGTATAATTCCTTGATCATATACATAGATTGACTGTTGAATATATTGAGTTGTCTTCACTTCGATTGGTTTGAGTTGTCTTGGTCTTGACTACACAAGAGCATTGGAGCGAAGCTGGAGAAACAAAGACCATAGGAAGCGATAATAAGGTATGTTCTTAGTTCTTGCCTCCTATTTAATTCAATGGTCAAAATATAGGGAAAGAGTCATGTTCGGTCTTGCTTTGTTCTAGATCCAGATGGATCTAGGGAGATCGGTTAGTGTCCGCACCTACGGATTTATCCAATAACAAAATTGGCGACTCCACTGGGGAAAAATCCCATTTTCTTTGTGGCTTTTGGTATTTTTCTATGGCCATTTTCTCTGGTTTCATTTTTCTTCTGTCCTATCAATCTCTGAGTCTTCAGGAAATCCTGATAGACCTTCTGGGTCCAGAAGCCTTTGTCAATTTTGCTTCAATTTTCAAATTTTTTATTATGTTCAGGAATTCTCGCACTGCACTTCATTGCAGCCTGCGAGAATTGGTAGGGTTCACATCCTACCTATAGATTTCAGTGCGAGGTTCTCGCACCCTGCTCAAGGGTCACCTGCAAGAATCAGTGATTCTCACACTGTGTAATGCTACCTGCCTGGGAACACAATTTTTCAAAATTTTGAATTTGAGTTTTGGTTTTTCCCACTGCCCAGATCAGTTTGATTACCTCTTATGAGTTTCTTGGACCATTGATTGATATATTTCTTGTTTTCATTTGCATGCGTGAACAGTCTTAGGATTTCAAGGCTTTTTCTTGTCCTTTGTGTCTTGACTTTTGTTTCTTGACTCTTCCTACCAACACCATTCTCTCTGACTTCAGATTCTGAGTGTGTTTGATTAGTTGAGAACCAGTGATTGGTTGAAAGTTGAGTACTTGGTTTTTTCTCTTTTGCTTATTGGGTTGAAAGATCATTTTCCTTTGCAAAATTGAGAAGACTACTTTGGTTTGCTCTTTATTTTTGTTTCCATTGAAAGAGTTGATTGGGTTTGTCCTAGCTTGTTCATTTGGTTTTTTATTTTCTGTACTCTCGCTATCATAGTGTGGGTCCTTTTTGGAAAGTGAACAAAAGTTTTTTTTCTTTCAAAATTCTTTTCGTTTTAGAAAACATTGAAAATCAAATTATTGAGATTGTTGAATTATTTGAAAAAGACACAGAGCATTGTCATTTGATAAGTGATTGTTTGTATTTGCATTTTAAAGGAAATTTTGCATTGTAGTACAAGGTTGATCTGGAAAAATTTCTCTCTCTCCCATACATAGGATTCATTGAACGAAAAGTGATATATTTCATTCTCATCCTTGCATTGTTTGGGTCAGAGTCATACAACATAAGTTTCATTTCCGTTCCCTTTGAGTAAACAACAGCTCTTAAGAACATTGCGTAATCATAAAATTTATCTAGTAACTCTTTTCTAGGGCTCTATTACACCAACATTTAGCTCGGCTAGTGTTTTGGAGTAGGAAGAGAGATACACTCTCCAAAAGCACAAAACACACAATAGCATCTTGTGTTAGGGAGTGTTAAATTCCATTTGAAACATCTTGTCCTGGGAAGCCCTTCTCACACAAGGGTCAAACACTAGGTCGCATTGATATTGGCGGGGTGAGTAATATTGGCAGAGTTACTCACCCTGCTTTGTTGATATCAGTGTAGATATTGCACGTATTACGGGGATCACTCGGAGGTATACCCACAATGATGAGTTGAAGCCTTTTGAGTTGATTGTGGGATAGATACCCTGCCCTTGCATGTGGATCGGGCTGTCGACTGTTCCCCCAGGCTTTATTGTTGGTGGTGGTGACCTTAGTGGCCTATCTTTCTAGGTTCTTACCCAAGGTGACTGTGGAGGGGAAATTATTCACGGTACCTAGAATTGACGTTGACCAAACTCACTCGGGATCCTTGGAGGGTATACCCACGATTGTGTGTGGGAGCTTGCACAAGGGTGTAAGTCCGTTAAGCAGGTCATCAGCGTAACTTTTCCACCATAGCCCCGCCCCTTCTCGTCTCGTTGTTGCGACGTTGGATTTCATCACCAACTAGTGGATTCGAAATTAGAAGGTCTTGTTTGCTTGGTGATTGCTTCCTAGATTTTGTTTACTAGCGCGTGTTGTTTGTTTCTCGAAGTTGACCATAGGATTTTCTTCACGCAATTTATCACTCGTTTACAATAGCTCCTCCACGTCGTTCATGTAGAATGTAAGGTTTATCTCCAGAGCATCTGGATGGTTCTCAACCCTTGCCTACAGCTACACCTGAGGGCTCTCCTAGGCAAAGTGAAGCTACAGTCGTTACCACACCACAAGTGGAACGAACTGACTCTCTAGAACGTTTTCGAATTACTAATACTCGAGAAGATTTTCGACTTCCCAGTGATTCTCAGTGCCCTTTTAGATGACTGAATTCTTCCGAAGACTTAGTTGTTACCTCTTCTGGATCACCCATTGGGCCTTTTCCCGGTGTAGAAGGCCAAGATCCTTTTTGGTCTGGAGGTGATTTCCAGAGGACCCTTTTTGGTCCTGATTCACCTGTGGTCTCCGAAATCAACCCTCCGGTGTTTTCTGAGACAGAGACTGTATCGTTGAATACCACTTATCACTTTATTCTCCCTTCCGAGATGACCCATCTTGCGACTACTACGAGTGTTCCAACCGGGTTCACTACAGCTGGTCTTGCTCCTATAAACACCCAGCGAACGCCTGATGTCACTCCGACACTACCACCTGGATACCATGCATTGAATTCTTTGTTGAACGCTTCTGTTCCAACACCTCCGCAAACCCCATATGGTACTCCTGGTGGTCCTTCTTTTCATGGGCACCCTATTCCCATTTTTATTCTGAAACTCCCTCAATTTCCTTCTGGCAATCCTAATCCTAGTGGCACTATCCCATCTATCACACCAAACTTGCAGATTCCTGTTGGTGGACCGGGTGGTACGATTCAATTTCCTCTTACCGGTCACATTCCCATTACTACACAATCTTCGATTGGGACACAACTTCCGGTTGGAACTTTTCCTACGATCGGGCGACCAACCTCACCTTTTGGACAAAAGATACCTCCCTCTTTGGCTCAGTATTGGAATCAGATGATACAAAATTCTCAAACAACTGGGGGGCAGCAGTTGCCTATCCCTACTATAGGCCAACCATATCCAGGTATACCCAATCCTATTTGGCGTACGAATGCTCAAACTCATGTCCCCACTCAAGGTTACAATCCCTCGAGCTACTATCCTCTCCAGCCACCACCGAATTTGCTTGGGTCTTCCCATTATGGGCAAACTGCTTACGGTCCTACTGGTTTGCCGACAGAGCTTCCACCCCAAAGCCACCAGTACTCACAGGTGAATCGACAGTTACCTTTTCTTGCTACTTTGGATTTTCCAGATTTGTCTAGGATTTTAAATGATCTTATTTGTCACTCTCCCCAATGGCCTGTTATTCCAGCCAAGCTTCCATCGGACATTCCTAAATTTGATGGAAAAGTGGGAGAGGACCCGAACAATCACATTATGACTTTTCACCTATGGTGTTCATCCAACTCATTGATGGATGAATCTATTCGTTTACGTATTTTTCAACGAACCCTTACCGGTTCGGCTGCGAAGTGGTATATCGAATTGCCACGAGGTTTCTTCTCTGATTTCAATACACTAGCTATGGCTTTCCTTACACATTACCAGTTACCAATCTGTTATGACACAGGGACTGAGATTTTGAATTCCTTCAAACAAAACAAAGGCACTCATATATCTGATCATATCCATGAGTGGCGAAGGAGACGACGTCTCATTAAACTTGAGCTCCCCGATCAGTTACTGGAGGAATGGTTTACAAAATCATTTGTGAACGAAATCGGTAAGGAGATTTCCATGGGTGGTGTCATCACAGAAGAGCAGGCTATAAGTCGTGCTCAATATCTTGATCTCGTTTATTCACAAATGGGAACTCTTTATGATTTACTACCCAATTTACCTCGTCCTAATGCTTCCAGCACTTCAACTACTCCAGCTGCCTCGCATGCGGCTGACGGTGTGATTGGTACTACCCAAGCCCAATCACATTTTGTTTCAAGAACAAACCCTAAGTCTTCTTCTTCTAATGTTCAAAATGCTCTGTCTCCTGCCACTCCCACCGGAAAAACTTCTGAGGTAAATGTTGTCCAATCTACCCCGGTCGGTAAAAACAAATCTAAAAAGGGGAGAGGTAAGAATAAGAAGGGAAAAAATAATAATCAAATAGAGCAAACTAAAACTACTCCTGTTTAATATCGGGATAAGTGCAAACCACGTTTCCCTTTCCTTATCTGTGGTGATGATCACTACACGAAGGATTGTCCACGACATGCCAAGGTCATTAAATTCCTTCAGGGAACCCCGAAACCCCCTGCGCCATCTGTCTTGTCCCAACCTTTCCCGTCTCAACAACAGGCTCAGTTGGTCATCCATGACCAACCATCCTCTTCTACGACATCATATGTTTTGATGTGTACTGGTGATTCTAAGAAGAACAGTGTTTCACTCACGACTAGAGCCAAAGATTATTCTCCATCTAAGGAGAAGGTTGACGATTTACCTCCTGCTTTGGTACAACCCTCTCCAACGACTCCACCTACTAATGGTCCTCTTCATCTCGAACGACCAAGCCTTGACACAGTTCTGCGACCCCCCCCTAAGGGTGTCGTTAGGAATATGGCTTTCAATCCTCATGCTCGTGTGGCCCAGAACTACAGCATTGTTGAAGATCTGGCCTAGGCACCTTCAGCGATGTCCGCCCTTGAAGTCCTTCAGTCTTGTCCTGCACAATGGAAGGCACTATTGAAAGCTACAGGTGGAATTGACCCGACAGATTTGAATTTGATAGTCTTTGACTTGGAAGATCACATTCTCAGGTTACCCGCTCAACTAGCGTTCCATATCCAAGTTGTTGTCTCTGACAAGAACATTTTCCGAACTGTTATCGACGAGGGTGCCTCGACGTGTGTTATGTCTCTTGCTTGTTGGAAAGCCATTGGCTCTCCTCCTTTGAATGAATCCCAGAACACTCTTAAAGCCTTCAATGGATCTAGTTTTAAGCCTTACGGTGTTCTCCCTTCGTTTCCTATCACATTAGAAAGTAAAATGGTCCAAGTTGAAGTGGAAGTCTTCTATGCTCCCCTTGATTATAATCTTCTGCTTGGACGCAGCTGGATCGATTCCATGCATGCAGTTGTCTCAACACTTTTCCATGTAGTGCGTTTCCCTCATCAAGGAAAGGTTGTTACCATTGACCAACTTGCCTTCTTCAATTCTGATACTCGTACTGGCAACGTGCCATTTATTGCTAAAACCCCGCCAGGTTATGAGAACGTCGGTGTAGGCCTTTTAAAGGACTCGTTAATGGGTACTTTTCCCATTCCACCACCCGATGTTCCACGCCTGTATGTTTCTTCTATCAACATGATCTCCACCATGCCTCATGAACTTCCTGTGTCACATGACCCTTGGATAGTCCCTGACCTTGGAGATCATTTTCGTTTCGGTGACGCAATGTCGTTAAGTCTGGTTGAATCTACTTATCAGGCCATTCAATCGGCAACACCTTCTACCCCCTCTCTTGATGAGTTGTCTCCCGATCCTTTTCATTTTTTTTTCCCACTGATGAGATGATCATGTCTGTCATGGAGGACACCCCTTGGGACGATGGGCATCATCGTTCCATACTCTTTTTGGAACAGCACACTCTTGAGAACTACCAACGGCTTTCGACTCCGTCGACCGTTGTTGTCATCTCGACGGTTCCCGCAACTACACATGATGTGTTTTTTGAAGGGAACTTAAGTAATATCTCACCCACGATTCCCATTGATATATCCATAAAACCTGGGATTGTTGAAAATGTTCATCTTGGAGCTTCATGTTATCCCGACAAAATCGTCACCTATACGTCTCTTTTCAAGGAATTTCGTGACATCTTCGCCTGGAGCTACGAAGAGATGCCAGGTATCGACCCTGCAATTGTTGTACCTGAGATAAATACATACCCCGACGCTAAACCTGTTCGGCAACGCCTTCATCCATTTCATCCACGTAAAGCGGCTTCTATTAAGCTCGAAGTTGAAAAACTTTTGAAAGACAACTTTATTTATCCTGTGGCTCTTACAGAATGGGTTTCCAATCCTGTCCCGATTGACAAGAAAGGTGGCAATATTCATGTATGTGTTGATTATAGGGATATTAACAAAGCTTGTCCCAAAGACAACTTTCCTACCCCCTTCATCGATTAGATTGTCGATGATTGCGCCGGAAGTGAAATCTTCTCCCTCATGGATGGTTTCTCCGGCTATAATCAAATTAACATTGCTCCCGAGGACCAACATAAGACTGCCTTTATTTTTCCTTGGGGTACTTTTTCCTATAGGAAACTCCCTTTTGGACTTAAGAATGCGGGCACCATTTTCAACGTGCTATGTCTTACGCCTTTCATGATATAAAGCATATCGTTCAACC
This sequence comes from Picea engelmannii, assembly GCA_009831015.1. Lineage (NCBI taxonomy): Eukaryota > Viridiplantae > Streptophyta > Pinopsida > Pinales > Pinaceae > Picea > Picea engelmannii. The sequence goes on along the minus strand of ML825273.1, from coordinate 171,804 downwards.
CTATTTGGATGATTTACCAGCTCATTCTATGCGCCGAGTCAATCACCCTACACACCTCCGGGCTATTTTCATTCGCTATCAGTTCTATCGGATACATTTAAATCCTCATAAGTGTGTTTTTTGCGTAGAATCCAACTGTCTTCTAGGTTTTGTTGTTTCACGTCAAGGGATCCGGGTGGATCCTATTAAGGTTGAGGTGATTCTTAATCTCCCTCCTCCTTCTACACTGTGCTAGTTACAAAGTTTGCAGGGGAAAGAAAAATTTATTCGTCATTTCATCCCGAATTACGCTGAGATCACTTGTGGTTTTATGCGGCTACTAAAGAAAGATTCAGAGTTCGTCTAGGATACCATTGCCAACAATGTTTTTGAAGCTTTGAAGTTGTCCCTAACATGAGCTCCGCTTCTCTTTCCTCCTGATTACAGTCGCGATTATTTCCTTTATCTTGTTGCCTCGGAGTACACTATTGGCATGGTTCTTGTCCAAGAGGATGATGCGCACGACGAACATGTTTTTTATTACTTGAGTCGAAATCTCACACCCACTGAAATGAAGTATCAACATGTTGAAAAATTGGCCTTGGCTGCCGTTCAAGCCGTCCAACGCTTCCGGCACTATATCCTCTCACGTAAAACTACGGTGATTTCTCATTGCAACCCTATGAAACATATTTTGACACGTCAATTGCTAGGGGGAAAATACTCCAAATGGATTGTCATACTCCAAGAGTTTGACTTGGAATTCGATCGCGCCAAGTCCAAGAAATCCTTATTTTTTGTTGAGTTGATATGCGATTTTCCTCACTCTGCAAGGGAAAACGTAGCAGTAGATTCATTACCCGATGAATCTCTTTTCCTTATTAGCACTGACGATATTTGGTATGGGGATATCATTATCTATCTCCAAACCTAGACTTTCCGGCCTGCTTTGTCTAGTACTAAACGATGTTGCATACGCTATCAAGCTCGTCAATACATTATCCTCGGGGATACTCTTTACCGTCGAGGAATTGACTCTATTTTTAGATGTTGTCTCACATTCAACGAAGCCGAGAAAGATCTGAATGACTGCCATTCCGGAGCGTGTGGTGGTCATATGTCTGGGTATGCTACTGCCCAGAAGATCTTACGCACAGGGTATTTTTGGCCTTCTTTGTTTAACGACTGCATTGCTGTCGTTCAGAAATGCCATGCCTGCCAGACCTACAATCAGAAAATTCGATCACATCCTGCTCCTCTTCATCCTGTGGTCTCAGTTGGTCCCTTTGCGAAATGGGGCATCGATTTCATGACATGTCACCCTCACTCGGTCGGGGGGCATGGTTACATCATTGTAGTTGTTGATTACTTTACGAAATGGGCCGAGGCGATGCCGACATTCAACAATACTGGAAAGACTGCAGCCTTGTTTCTTTTTAACCACGTCATAGCTCATTTTGGTGTTCCTCAAGCTATCGTCACTAATCACGGTAGCCACTTTAGGAATTTTATGATGTCTGAACTTACGGAAAAGTTGGGTCTTTGTCATGATAACTCAACGCCCTATTATCCATAAGCTAATGGTCAAGTCGAAGCGATCAACAAAGTTCTCATAACTATTCTTCGACGGATGATAGGAATTCATAAAACAAGTTGGCACACAATTTTGTTTTTGGCATTGTGGGCGTACCGGACATCTGTCAAGTCTGCTACTGGGTTTACGCCTTTTCGGTTAGTCTATGGTGTGGAATCCATTCTTCCTATAGAATGTGAGATACCCTCTCTAAAGCTAGTTGTTGAACTCCTACCCAACACTTCTGCCGAAGAAGAACATCTATTGTATCTAATGAGATTAGATGAAACTCGACGTGATGCCACCCTAGTAATAGAAGCCCAGAAGAAGCGTGTCAAGGCCCAATATGACAAGCATGTCAAGCCTCGCATTTTCCCAAAAGGTGATCTTGTTCTTCTCTATGAACAAGATCGAGATTTGTTAGGAGTTGGGAAATTCGAACCCATGTGGCGAGGTCCTTATATTGTTCACCGAGTTTTGGAAAAAGGAGCATACGAGTTGGTAGATTACGATGGTATCCCTATGAGTGAACCCAAGAATGGGTTGTACTTGAAGAAGTACTATGCATAAATCATTTGTGCACAAGTACTTGTATTTTTATGTATCATACTTTGTGTGTGTTACTATAGTTTGCTTTGGTCGTTATCTGGTCTTTGCCCTTATGTGACATTGTGTTTGATTTCCAGATGTCGGAGTCTTCTCTACCCTATATTGGCTTCACTGATGGTGCTAGCTGTAGTACTCGGAACCTTGCTTCCGCTGCATGGGCAATCTATGCCCCAACAAATGAACTTGTATCTTTACGAGGTGTATGCCTTGGCCGTGCGACCAACAAAATTGCAGAGTATAGCGTCGTTATTGAATTATTGGTTGATGTTATCTCTATCAGAATTCATCATTTGGTTGTGCGACTTGATTCACAGCTTGTAGTACTACAGTTAAGTAATGTCTACTCTATTCGAAGTCCTACTTTGTTACAGGTGTATTTGCGAATTTGCCTCTTGGAACGTTATTTTGATCACATTGAATATCAACATATTCCTAGATGTCTAAATACATTAACAGATGCATTGGCTAATTATGTATTGGACAGACATTTGAATCATTTATAAATCGAACACATCAAAATTCACACAATATAAAGTAAACCAGTAGAAGCCATCTATATATATATAACGATCAAAAGAGTTTTTTACAAAAGTTTGTTCGAAGACCAAAATGTCAAAAATTGAAGCTTATAGCTTCTACAAAGTGACATCATGGGTGACGGTCACGGTAACACACGACTGCCCTAGCCACCCTACGGAGCAGTCAACTCATAGATGCTGATACCCCTACAGTATGACGCTGATCGCGTCGTGGAACCTCTTCCAGAGTCATATCTGGAATGTCTGCAATCAGGCCTTCTAAATTTTGTTCCACCACTTGATAATCCTCATCATATTGTGGTGATGCTGGTACCTCTCCTCGTCGCTGGATGGGAGAAGTGCTAGGAGGTCAGTAAGGTCCAACATTTATGTTATCAACAAACGATTTTGCAATAGTCTTCGGACAAGCATATAAAACAAAAACATTTGAATATGATTAAAATTCAAAAACATTTAAAAAGAGAAAATGTGTGTACTTCTTACCAAGGTCACCCCATTGAGAATCCTCTGGTAATACCAAATCTGGATCTCCTCGAAAATCCAGTCCAGCATAAGCGTAGTCATCAACCATCAACATCTATGGTTGAAGCCAGTCAAAGAACGTATCATCATATCTGATGATTGGTCCTGCTACGTGCCAGGCCATAAGCCGACACCATCTCAGCATTCGTGGATCCCTGGGAGCCAGTAAGTTCCACTCCACCTGTAGCCTCAGTAATGGGACCCGCTCAAGGAATAAAGATACTAGCAAAGATCCATACCCGAATTGCTTCAGGTCGCCCTGCCTACATTTGGTCAATTGCTTTTTTATACTGCGCAGCACAGCATCTGCCCAGTTAAACACTCGAGGCTCAGTACACTCAATAGCGTACTGAAAGTAGATCTGTAATGCCATATGAGGAGCAGAAATCCCATCCATCCGAGCTATAGTGAAAAGGATAGTATGGAGGGTCAAGTCTCGTACCCCCCAGATAACCACTTTTCCTTTCTTTCTCTCAGCCTCAGGGACGCAGTGTAAATTGCAGTACTCGCTCATCTTTATCCCATCACCTCTACTACCTGTCAGGATCACATAGTACCCCTGTCGGGACAATCCGGTCAAAAAGTAAATGTCCTCAATGTCTAAGGACAGTGTATGAACCCCCACCTGAAACACATGTTGATCCGGGTCCCACATACGGACTAGGTACTCTAGTAGTCTGACTTGGGCCCTCATGCCCGGGATGCGAAAGTACTTCAAGAGCCCACAATCTCTCAATGCAGCTATGGTAGGTGGATGATTTTCAGCCATTAAATTGTCCTCTTCATGTTCCCTTTCACGCCACTCAAGCACCATGTTGCTGGCCAATTATCTGCACAAGGAACACAATAAGGAGGATTAATAACTTTTTTCATGCTTTAGATCTTTTTCATTGGCTAAAAATTTAAAAACATTTTGGGCTTTGCGGTTCTCGCAGGTGCCCCATTTGCACAGTGTGAGAACCTCACAAGTGTCTTAAGGCTCACCTACAAGAATGCATCATTCTCGCAGGCCCCATATAGCCTGCTTGCGAGAATGGCAACGCGTACAAAGGGTTTAAAAAATCAACTTAAAACTACAAATTTAACCAATGAAATGACAAATTTAAACCATGGAAATGCCAAGAACGAAGATATTACCTTAATGTCGCAGACGGCTCGCTAAATGGTCTCTCGTAGCTACCGCAAATTGATGCCAAACTTGGAGGGTAAAAGAGGGGTTTTTTGAGCTCAATAGTGGAAATGTAAAATGGCGTGGTAAAAAAGAGTATTTACTCATTTTATTTACTTTTACTATATCATTTTGGGTTTTTAATGATTATTTATCAATTAAACCTAATCCCTAATGTCATGTTGAGTGTAATTCTTGCACGCGTCATAACTTTGATAATTCAATACAGGGCTACGGACATGTTTTTCTTTGTTATAGTGTGTTTTTGATCGTTTTTTTTATGGTTTTTACATAAAAACTTCGTGCATCATTTTTGTCCATTCTTGCGCTCGTAAATACATGAGAACGCGATCGAGCATACTTTTATCACTTTTTCGGGCTCAACAAGGTTATACGAAAAAGGAACCCCCCTGGAGTCCTCTTTAAGCTCTTTTCAGACTCTCTAAACATGAAAAGATCGTCGAGCGACCTTGCTATTTTCACGCTCGATAAAGTATTTGAAGTAAGCATCTGGTGAGCGATAATTTATCTCTTTTTCGGTCTCATCCAGGCTATTTTACGAAAAAGGAATTGAGAGAATTCTCTTTTAAGTTTTTTTCCAAACTCTATAATCTTGAAAAACCTTCGATTTCTCTATCTCTAGACTCGTTAAACAAACATTGACAGACCCGTGATGGGACCGAACCACTCCTTCTTAGGGTTCATTAAACATACTCCGAGGGACTCGTCCGAAGGATGAGCTTACATCAACAAGCATATGTTATCCTCCTCAAGCTTGCGTAAAAATAAAGAGGTACTTGCCAGAAATGGTGGGGAAAAATTTGGGAAAGGGATATGTTTTCATCTTCGTATTGATTGGCAGTAAGTGTCGCTCTTGAACATGGCACCCCCTATTCATTACATTTGAAGCCGGTTTGGGAAATCCATTTGTCTCTCATTCGATTTGCTACAAGGTTATTCCATGTGTCATCTTTGAGTCAATGCTTCCAAATCATTGGTCGTGTCATTCATATGTTCAAGAGAAGTCCATCTGAAACCTATATTGAGTTGGCCATCTGCAGTTATCCATTCTCTCCATGTCGGCCTTCCCTGTGTCCAGTCCAATTCAGATCATACTCTGTTTCACCTTCAAAATATGTTACTCATTTCGTGTCATTTATGGGGGATACATCAAGGCCCTCCTGTGACGAGTTTTGTTCCGTCGACTTCAACTCATTATCCGGAATCAAGACTTAGAAATTATTTAGTACCTTGGAGCTTGCATGCCTCAATGGCAGGTTTCCTCGCTTTCGATAGTGGGTTTACATCATTGACCCCTGATCGAAAGATTCCATCAGATGTTCGACTTCAACTCATTTATTCACACTCGATGGATTGTACTATGGTACCTTGGGATTCATTGATATCAATGGTGATTTCCCTTGCACTTGTTAACGGTTTCATCAATGACCGGTAATCAAGTGGTTTCTACCATGTTCGACTTCAACACGTGTAATCACATGGTTAGATTCATACTTTGGGCGACGAAATTGAAGACCCTGGATATCATCTTGGTGATCCGGGTTGAGATGGAGTATGTATAATTTGCGACACATAGATCCACTGCGTAATTCTCGTGGCTATGTCGTCTTGATTTGAAATTTCTCTCATAGATCCACAGTGTATTCCGGTGGCTATGCTATATTTTGACGGCATGGATCCACAGTGTATGATTGGTGGCCATGACCCAGGTCTATGATGTTATCTGTCTATGATATGAGTATGGTAATGCCTACCTCATAAATTGATATATATGATATTCTGCAGATGCTTGGTTGTTCGCAGGTTTCCGATTAGGTGTGCTCCTGGTTCCTGACACACACATCCAGCTTACAAAGTCTATCGGTTATCACTGGTTCCAACCTCATACTTTGGGGGGCATTCTGTTACCCATGATTTTGGTCATCATGATGATGTATTGATGATGGTGTACTCAGGCTCTTCATAAGAACTTTCTCCTGAGAAAAGTTACTTTCTTCTCTTTCCAAAAATATCATTTTTGAAGGAGGTTCGCAGGCTGCTAGTATATTTGCCCGTGAGAATGCATGATTCTCGCAGGATGCCTTAAGCCAGGGTGTGAGAAGTTCACACTGTGTGTAACTGCTAGGGTGCGAACTCTTTCTTAAGCAAGGAAAAAGATGAATTCTCGATGCTTCTAGAAAGGAATCTTCTAGAAGGATGAGATGGCATTCGAATGGTTATCCTAGTACTGGATTCCCTGATATTTTGGGATCATTCTTATCCAAGTAACTAATTCATTCTCTCCTATATATTGAGGGAATTCTCATGGAAAAGGTTAAGCAAACAAGGTTAAGAAAGATTTATTGAAGAATTAGTGAAAGAATTGTGTGAAGGATTGAAGCTTGAACAACAGGCTAGGAAACTCCAGCAAGGATATCATAAGGGTTTTGATCTTCTTCATGCAAGTGAGCAAGTGTGTGTGTGTCAGAGCCAAGGGCCATCGAAAGGAATTTTGCAACATCAAGGCTCAGGTTGTAATCTTTACCTTCCATTAATATGATACAGTAATATGTCCCTTTCCCATAAAGCTTTTTCCACTTTATTGTATAATTCCTTGATCATATACATAGATTGATTGTTGAATATATTGAGTTGTCTTCACTCCAATTGGTTTGAGTTGTCTTGGTCCTGACTGCACAAGAGCATTGGACTGAAGATGGAGAAACAAAGACCATAGGAAGTGATAATAAGGTATGTTCTTAGTTCTTGCCTCCTATTTAATTCAATGGTCAAAATCTAGGGAAAGAGTCATGTTTTGTCTTGCTTTGTTCTAGATCCAGGTGGATCTAGGGAGATCGGTTAGTGTCCGCACCTACAGATTTATCCAATAACACTGGTACCTAGTTTCAACTGCACCTGGTACATGGACCCTTGTCTTCTTGATTCTACTGAGAGTTGCGAGGCAGTTGGTTGTCATAGTACAACTTTAGCTGACTCCCATTAACCAAGCCTTCCTTCTAGTCTCCTTTCAATGTCTTCAGCTGTGTAGCTCCTCCTTATGTAACATAGGCAATCTCAGATGGTCCGAGCCAATACATTCTAAACTTCCCAGGGTGTTTGATAAACTTACTTTCATATACCAGTACTAAATCACCTTGCCTGGATATCTTCTTCTTGATGTGTCTGTGATGATAGGCCTTTTCTCGTTCCTTCTGAATTTGTTGATGGAAGCCTGCAATGAATCTGTCTTCTTCTAGTTCGACCAACTGTGCTAGCCTCTCATGAATATCGAAAGTATCATCCATGTCTGTAAATGCAGAAATTCTTAAGCTTGGTACCAAGTACTCCATTGGGACAACAACTTCAAGACCATAAACCAAATTGAAAGGGGTCTGCATTGTTAATTTCTTGCAAGTGGTTCTATAAGCCCAGAGTACTGTTGGTACTCTTAAATCCAAGTCATCCCTATTCACACTGCAAATATTTTTCAATGTTGTCTCCAAGATCTTGTTGAATGCTTCAACCATTCTGTTTTCTTGTGGATGATAAGGTGTACTCTTATGATGGTGGACTGCAAATTCTTCATTCAAGGCTTCAACTATCTTATTGATGAAGTGTGTACCTTGATCACTCATAAGGACCTTAGGGCATCCAAACATGGTTATTATGTCATCAAATATAAAATGTGTAGCTGTAGCTGCACTACAGTACTTGACTACTCTTGCTTCGGCCCATCTAGTCAGGAATTTTGTCGCAGTGATAATATACCTTGCTTGTATGCACTTTCCTGGTGGGTTTATAGGTCCCACGAAGTCAATGGCCCATTTTTAAAATGCTTGTAGGGTCATCTGCAATGCTAATGGAATCTCATCTCTTCGGGATGGTTTTCCAACTTGTTGGCATACATCACATGCTCTAGTATATTCTTTATCATCTCTATGTAACATAGGCCCCAAAGGCCAACTTGCAGAACCTTCTGCGTAGTTTATTTTCCTGTGTAATGTCCTCCTGCAATGCATTCATAAGAGTCTTCGAGGATCATAGGGTGTTCTGCCTCCATCACACATCTTCTTAGGATCTCATCAGGTCCCATTTTATATAGTTGACTAGCTATCAGTGAAAAATCTGCAGCGTGCACCACTAGTTGTTTCTTCTACGGAATTGTGTACTCGGTTGGAGCCATTCCTGTTGACAGGAACTGGAATATGTTTGTGAAGTGGTCATCAATCTTTCTAATGGTGAGTATTTGTGCATCTGGTAGTGTATCCTCCATACTGGTAGGTTCTTCGCCATGCTCCAACCTCGACAGGTGGTCTGGGCCCTTATTCATTCTTCCTGGCTTAACTATGATCTCAAAATCATATTCTTGAAACAGGAGAAGCCAACTGCATATTCGCCCCCCCAACACTGGCTTGTTGACTAGGTAATTCAATGAGGAGTGATCAGTAAAAATTTTAAAGTGTCCTCCCAACAAGTAGTGGCATAATTTCTGCAATGCATACACCATGGCTAGTCCCTCCTCTCTCTCTGTAGTAGTGTAATTGATTTCGACTGTGGATAGCTTTATGTTGGAAAATGTTAATGGATGATCAATGTCCCCTTCTCAAGGTTGTGCCAGTACTACTCCTAATGAAATAGAATATGCATCAACATGCACATGAAATTCCTTGCTCCAGTTGGGAAAGACTAGAATAGGCACAGTGCCCATATTTTGTTTCAGTGTGTCGAAGCTCTGTTGGCATTCGCATGTCCAACCAAAATGACAGTCTTTCTTTAATAACTTCTCCATTGGCAAAGTAATATAAGCATATCCTTTGATAACTTTCCTGTAATAGCCAGTATGTCCTAGCACAGTGCGCAGTTGTTTCACTGATGTAGGTGGTGGTAAATCAACTATAATTTCAATTTTGGAATGATCCACCAACATTCCTTGCTTGCATACAATATGACCTAATAATACTCCAAATGGTGAGAACAATATGCACTTATTCAAATTCAAATCAATTTGACACTGCCTGCATTTATCCAGCATTAGCCTTAGACATTCAATATGATTTTTCAACAAACTAAAAATAGTCGAGTCATCAAAGTATGCATCTAAAAACTTATGCAAAAATTCTTTCAATGCTTCAACCACCACCCTGGAAAAGATGGTTGGGGAATTCTTTAGTCCAGATGGAATTACTGTATATTGGTAGGATCCCCACTCTGTGGAAAACGTAGTCTTATGACGCTCCTCCTTGGAGATGTGGATATGATGGTATCCTAAAAACCCATCTATAAATGAATATACTTCTTGGCCTCCCATGTTATCCAGCACTTCATCTGTGAAAGGTGTAGGGAAAGGATCATAAAGACAAGCATCATTCAACGTCCTGAGATCTACGCAAATCCTAATTTCACATGTCTTCTTATATTTCACTACCATGGGGCTAATCCACTCCGACTCTTCAACAGGTTCAATAATTCTTGCTTCCAACATTCTGTCGAGCTCAATCTTCACTTTTTCCTTATATTTCGGGTTCAGTATGTAGGGTCTTTTCTTGACTGGCTTCGCATATGGTTTCAAAGGTATTCTCATTTCTCCCATAGGTCCTTTGATTCCCTTCATAGCACTGAACTTGGTCGGGAACAAGTTCGAATACTCGTGCAATAATTCTGTGATTTTGTCAGTGGTAGCAATGCCCCAGTAATCTCCAACATATGCAAGATTTGGTGTCTCCTATGTCCTGATATTGACTTTATTTATCTTTATCGGTTGTCCAATGAATGGAAGTTCAACTCCTGGTCCTTCCACATCTCTCTGACCTTATGTTTCTATGGTATTCACCTTTCTTGGATCATCATCTTCGTCGAAATTAATGTTGTAGTAGGTCTGCAGTTTCTAGAGGGGCACAGTCCATTCATCCTCTTCTTTCTCCAAAGGGAAGCCAGATGCCTCCTTAAATACTTTCTATCTCACCATCTGTAGTGCTTGATCTACAGAAGGAAATTCACTGTCAAACAAAAAGGTGGTTATAAAATTTTGGATCATACCTTCCCATTTTGAAGTGACAAGGCGCAGCTCTGCTTGAAGGTACCAGTTAATCGGGGTGGTATCTAGCATATTGACGAATCTGTCTACCCATTGTTCTCTAGGAATGTCACTCCAGGCCTCTTCGCAGCTTCGTACATGGTCCTTTGGGCAACTTCGACCTGTGTACCATGCTTCATAGCGTCCTACTTGTGCTGAAAACTGCATTGTCATCAAAGTTTGGCATTGTGTCCAGTCTGTAATATTTATTTTATGTGTCCCCCACCATCTTGCTAGTGTGGCTTTCATAGCCTCATCCATTGCCAACAACCTTTGTTGTGTTGGTACACTTGTCTCAAATTCTGATAAGAAGTTTTTTAAGGGGTTCAGCCCATCAAATGTGGGTATATTACTCACTATTGTGCCAATCCAGTGAACTTCTCTGGTTATCCTAGCACATCTTCTTGTAGATACTTCATACATATGGTTCTACCAGTTCTCCATCACTTCTTCCGAGTCGGATGAACATGTGTTGTCACTTCGCCAGCTCAGATTCCTGTCAGTTGTAGGGTTGATATAATCCTATTGTCTAGCTGCTAATTTGTAGATGTTTCCCAGTTCAAATGTGTGGTCCTCTTCTCTAATAGGTTATGTGTATCGTGTACCCTCGTCTGGATCTAAAGGTGCAACGACCCTAAGGCCATATTTTTCAAATGTCATGCATCTTTTCTTTAGATCAACAACAGTGGAATTGTCGAAGGCCCAATCAATTCCTAACAATGCAGGGTAAGGGAAGGTATCATCAACAATTTCAATTACCTCAAAATATGCAAAGGTTCTTACTCCATCGATGTCCATTGGGACATTCTCTAATCATCCAAATGGGCTAACAGCTTGTTGATTTTCCATGCGAAGCCTAATAGGGGAATATATCAACTTGGGTTTTCCCATCAGTGCCCAAGTCTGCTTCGTCATGAAATTAACCTCTGACCCTAAGTCAAGGACTACATAGTCTATCTCATACTCTCCTATCTGAGCATTCAAGTGTAATTCTTTATTTGTCCTTCTCCTTTTTCCAATTTGGTGCACTGCTCTATTCAGTAAAGGGTCTATTTTTCCTAGTTCATACTGCTTGATTAAATCTTGTAATTCTTGTATAGTACCTTTATCTTGAATAAACTTAACACAAGTGTACAATAATTCCATGAGTTTTCTTACCTCTTTCCCTTCTGTTGGTGATGCAGACAGATCAAATGCCTGAGGCATGCCATATTCTTTGATTTCTGGTTGTCTCTTTGATGAAGATCCTTGATCTCCTTTGAACTCTTTTCTTGCCTCCTCGAATATTTGTCTTTCTTTCTTAGAATCAAACGTTGGGGTCTTTTCTGTAGATTTCCTCACTGTGTGGTCGTTTTCATTCTTTCCCTGGGTTGCTCTGTCTTCTCCTGTAGCAGTGCCTCCTTGAGTGATAACAACGACTCTAGGGTCTTCTCCGTGAGGTTCATCATATATCAGTTGTACTTGTGGGTTCTGCTAGGGTCCTCGTCTTTCCTGAAGTTTAACCAGCAACACAAGCCATTCCTTTATGACATGCTCGAAGGAGTTACAGTAACTACAAGTTGTGCAGGGATTCTAACAATCCCTTGCTAAATGTCTTGGTTGTGCGCAGTTGTAACAGATTATTTTTCCTTGGCCTCGGCCCATACCTCCTCCTCCTCCTCATCCTCTATAGCCACCGCGAGGAGTGAATTTTCCTCTCCCCAGAAAGTTGTACTTCAGAGTGTTTCCCTCTTGTTGTACTTCGCCTTGAATCTTGTATATGTCTCTTAAAATTTCATGCATGATATCATAAGCTCTACAATCCCGATCATCATGCCCCACGAATTTACAGAATGTACAATACAAGTTTGTGGGTGTCTGGACATACTTCTGCATGTAGTAGCACTCACATGGGCGATGCCTATTTCTGCATACATCGCACCAGGGTAGGTTAACTTTATTTAAGAGGATCGGTTCCCCTAATGCCAAGTAATCATGAAATAAGGGACAATGTTCCTTATCATGGCCTTCAGATCTACATCTTACACACCATATATCTTCCCTTTTGTCTTTTCCTCTATCTTTCTTCATATCCTTGACCTGTAAAGACAAACTAGTTAGATGACTCATGATCTGGCTAATGCTTGAGCTAGATTCTCCCATCGGTGTTGATTCAAGCTTCATGGCGATCTCCAAAGATTTTGTCTGAGATGAAATCTTCTGTTGCATCAGAGGGATTCTTATGTGTGGTAACAACGCAGTGATGAACCATTCTTTGTTCTGTTCATCGGGGATCTGGAAAGTTAATCGGCCTGTCAGGGTCTTGAATCTTTGGTCAAACTCCCAAACAGGTTCTTCTACCTTTTGTTTAATCTCTTTTATTTTTGTAATACATTGTGACTCTGAATTAGGTTTCTTAAACTCTGCAATCAGCGCATTCTTGATCTCATTCAGGGGCTTAGGCTGTGCCAGTCCTTGGACAAGTTTCATGTACCAACTTAGTGTGCGGTCCCTTAGCGTAGTGTTGAACTGGTTTCTCTTGATGGCTTCATCGGTGATACTTTTAATATTCCATACGACCACACACAGAAACCAATGTTGATCTGGATCTTCAAATCCATCTCCTCTAAAGATAGGGAGTCTCATTTCATTTGCCACAAATTTGACTAGGGTTCTTGTCTGAGTAGATGCTGAGCTACTAGTAATAGTACTCTGAAGACTCTGATGGTTCTGACTATTCTGACTGCTAAGTATTGTTGGGAAAACAGGAGGATTAACGTTACTTACTCTAGTAGTCCACGCAGTTCCTGAGGTTTCTGGCTCGCTTTGGCGTAGTTCTTCAGCTTCCCCTTCTTCTATTATAGTGGGATCTGGATGCTCTTTATCAGTTAGATCTACCTCTTCTCCACTATAGAAACCCTCTTCTCCTTAGTTTTTCTTAAACAAGTTCTTAAGGTGTACTCCTCGGAATACTTTCCCATTACGCGTATGTCCTGCTTCTGTGTTTCTGTCGCTATCCGAGATCTTGAACATTAGCCTTTTCAAGTCCGATCAATCTACTATATCTTCAAGATGTGGTTTTCATGAAAGAGCATATTGATTCTTAGCTTCAGGAAGTGCAAAATTTTTCCTCTGGGTCCTTTGAAAAAGTATCTCTCGGATTGGCTATACAATTATGTTCTGTCAATAGAAAACTCGGTGATATACCCTCCGATGGTACTATCAAACCAGTGATCTACTGCTCTGGATATAGTGTTTTTGACTCTCTTGACCTCCTGGATCAATGCTGGTGTCCAAACCACAGGAGGTCTAGACCTGATTTCAAGCTGTGTGTCAACTAACCTAGCCAACCACTCATGTAGCTCTTAATGGATTCCTCCAAAGAAGATCTTGTGAATGTCGGTGAAGTTGTATCTTTGTAGCCAATCTTCAATGCTTATTTTAGGGTTCTTGTTCTGGGCTTCAACAAAGTCCTTCTCTTGATCCTCTATCCACTTCTGAATCTCTGTCTTTGACAGGAACCACCTTGACATTCCCTTAAAAATATCCTTCTCCCAGCAACAGAACCATTTGTTGGCACAGGGGAAGACCCAGGGTTCAGCTCCAAGAGCGAATCAACAAGCCCTAGCTACTGTCCCTTTCGGCATCACCTGTGAAGTAGATGAAGTCTCACCTGAAGCAGCTATGAGTGGGTTGCAGGATAGAGATTTCTACAACCAGTGGAATATCAAGTGGTTCTTATTATAACAACAACATAACATGCATCTATCATTCAACTAGCTAGATCTATCCTTCACAGCTATAGATCTGATCTAATATAATAATGCAGATAACAATATAACAACATCAGAGCTCAAAGCATCAATCACACACACAACAACATATGTATGTGGTTTACTAGGGATACATCCACAGAACTGTGCTTATGATATATTAAGATAAATCTTACAGTTATGATATACGCTCTTGGCCAGCAGATCCTCTCTCTCTATCTCTCTTTTGTTGGTCACTATAATTGCTTATTAACTAAACAATCAAGTGCTACATAAATTGTCAACCCACGGAAGTCTGTTATTTCAAAGGTAATCACGCACTATATATGCTCAATCTCAAAATCAACCCAGAGTTGTAGTAAAAACATACTAATCACACTTTTCCTTGAACAAACTGAAGTTCTAACTTGAATTAAAGGAAAACAACCTACCTATTGCAGAGCTCAAAGTTTAAAGAAATGATTAATTGAAGAATCCTGGATTACATTAAAATAACAACAAGATGTTGCAACAGGAAAGACCAACTATTCTGTAACCAGAGAACATGACCCTATTCCCAAAGAAGGAATCTTCAGCACCTGTTTTCAATCATCACACTTCATGAACTCATTGCTTAATTGAAATAATTGACACACACTGAAGACTAACTAACTCTTAACAGAAAACAGGACCCTAATTCCTAAGAAGGAATCTTCAGCACTTGTTTCTGATTAGCACACTTTCATGAACTCATTAAAATAATTGACATGTACTGAAGGCTAACTATCTCTAACAGAGAACGGGACCCTATTCCTAAAGTAGGAAGCTTCAACACCTGTCTCTGATTATCAATCTTTCATAAATTCACCAAGCAAGGTTTCTAACTAGAATGATTAATCGTTACTCAAGCATGAATCATATGAAAACAATGTAACAACAAGACAGAGTTCAGTAAAGTAGTGTTTCAGCAAAACAGAGTTTAGTAAAGTAGTGTTTCAGCAAAACATAATTTAATCAAAGCATGAACAGAAATAATACTAACACACTACAAAGCTAATGGGTGAATCTTGTGAAGAAGGTGGGCCCTCCCTTCTCAAAAGATTCCCCTGAAACGAAAGGGACTAGAGAGAAATGCTCAGAACAGTCTTTTATTCATCTGTCAATGTATCATATTACAATCTGAAATGAAATACGTCCTTCTCTGTAAAATCCTTCTTAGAAAAAACAGAAGATCCCTTCTAATGATGATTTCCCCTTATTTAAAGATGAGAATCCCTTTGATACAATTTGATCAACAAATTACAGGTGTACATCTGAGTCCTATTCTTAGTCGGATCGAATTTCTAAACCGGAATAGGATATCCTAGTCTCCCGTAACAGAATGCTATTACAAGTGTTGAGTGAGGTGTTGTTGTTGCGGCTTGGAGTAACAGCTTCTTTATTTGTCTTTTGTTACTGTTGTTGTATGCTGTTTCGGCATCGCAAATCGCGGGCTGTTTTAGCCATGGGATTTGTGTTCTAACTGTTTCGGCAACTTGGTCTCAGGCATCAGCGATGGTCAATGCTAGCTCAAGGTGCGGTTATTGTGGTCAATGTAACATTTTGTGTTGTTGTTTCAGCATCGTAGACCACAGAGGGTGTAACAGCTTCTTCTGTTGAGTTGTTGTTTCAACATCGTTGACCACGAACTGTGTAACAACTTGTTCTATGTGAGTTTCAGCATCGTTGACCACGGACTGTGTAACAACTTCTTCTGTGTGAGTTTCGGCATCGTTGACCATGAACTGTGTAACAACTTCTTCTGTGTGAGTTGTTGTTTTAGCCACGGGGTTGCGTGCTTTATCTGTTTCAACAACGGTCTCAATGCTAATCTGCAGTTCAAACTGTTTCAGCACTTATACATTTCTGATCAATGGTTAAGTATGAGAGTAATGTAAAATTATATGCAAAATAGATTAAACATATAGTAAAGAGAAGAGACGTTGTATACCTCTGGAAAGATAGGGTAAGATGATAATGTGAGTTTAAATGTGAGTGAAACAAGGGTGTAAAGGTAACAAAAAGTGTGAGAAAAAAGGTACATTGTATGGTCCTAACATCCCCCCCAGCTTAAGATGTTGCATATCCCCAGGCAACTTCACTCTGAATCAGAATCTGAATACCGACTCTGAGCGTGCAAGTTACTCAAGAAGTAGTTGTGGAAGGTGATGTTTGTTGGAGCTCTGAACCCTTGAACACGTTGTAACCTTTGCCAAGTTGTTGTTTCGGTCTTCTTGGGCAACTTATAATGGACTTGATATTTCTGTGCTGACATCCAGAGGATAGGAAAATGGAACTAGTACCCTATCCATCTTTCAGCACATTTCTGAACACACTTGATGTAGCTAGGTACCCTGGAGATTACTATCTCAAGATTAGTGGGGCTAAAAGGGTTGTGTTCCTGTCTTTTCTCAGTAGACTGTTGCAAAAACATGTTATTTTCCTGTAGGGAAGCAATCTCTGTTGATTTAACGAGATGTTGACACTCCTGAAACACTGATGTCTGCAATTGCTGAATGTGTTTAGTCATCCCTGGTTTCTTTAAAAACTGATAATACTCTGTAACAAAGGTGGCAACATTTTGTGGTTCTGGCCTTATCTAAAGAGGGCGATTATCCTCATTGTGCTTGGCAGCTAGGAAGTCATCCTGCCATATAATATGATTGTTAAGAAAGGAGGTGAGTTCCCTAATCTGGATGTCACCGACAAGAGGGTTGCGGTTCAGCTGTCGGTTTTCAAAGATGGCCTCATTATGAAAATATGTCTCACAAAGGAGGTGTTGATCCATAGCAGAGGCTTCTGCAAAGGTTTTAATAAAATCTGTTGGATTTAGTACTGCATGGGGTCTGCCTTCTTTGACTGATTTGATCTGAAACCATGTAAGTCGTTCCATAAGGAACAGAGAGTAATTGTAGGATGGTTTTCTTGCAGCCAATAGCTTTTGTGCCAAGTCAAATATCAGGAGAAATATGCCTTTTAGCTCCTTATTCTGTTTCTTAAGGGCACGATATTCCTAGCGTGTTTGTTCCAAAGCTTCCCAATTTGAGTAGATATGATTTATCCAGATCTGTCTTTGTTCCTGTAGGCTTTTGGCCTGTGTAACAACAGACTCTTTTTTCCATTTCTGTATTATTGCCTGCTCATCCCATGGCTGATTTTGTGTTTTAGCGTTGCAAGTAATAGGCTGAGGTAGGGTCTGAGTGGCTTGTTCCATAAAGGTGTGGGTATTGATCTGGATGGGAGGGGAAGATTCCTCAATAGGCACTATTTTTGCAGCTTTATTAACAAAAGCAGGGGTTTCAGATTTGACATTTGTTGTAGGCCAGGGCTCAGTCTTAATTTTGGAGGGTCCTGCTGGTTCTTGTGTAACAGCAGGGTGTTCTTCTTTGACTGCAACAATTGAAGGTGCAGGGGGAGCTCTTGGCATTGGAATTTGAGTTACTTTGTAGCCTGCTTGATAGTAGATGTCCCCACATTGACTGCACATATATTCTTTATACGGTCTCTCTGTTGTAGTCCCCTCTGACATGGTTTCTATGCGAGCTAGGGTGTACAAGTTAAGTTCCTTCTCATATGCTTCCTTCGCCATGGCAATCTCTTGCTTGTAAGCTTCCAGTTCAGACCTTAGAAACTCATTTTCTTGTAAGACAGAGGCCATTGTTGGTTTTGGTTGAGAAGTGACTGGTTCTTGTGTAGCAGTCACAGCCTCACTAGCTGGTTCTTGTGGAGCAACTACAGGATCGTCAGCTGATTCTTGTGTTTCAGCTTCTTGATGTAAAGAAAGTAATGTTGCAGCTCCCTGGGCATCTAATTCCTATGTCTCAATAACAATATCAGCAGCTGGTTCTTGTGTTTCAGCTGTAGTTGGTTCTTGTGTGACAGCTATAGCTGGTTCTTGTGTTTTAGCCACTGAATGAGTAGCTGGTTCTTGTGTTTCAGCTACTAAATGGGTAGTTGGTTCTTGTGTTTCAGCTACTAAATGAGTAGTTGGTTCTTGTGTTTCAGCTAGTGGGTTTGAAACGGATGATGTCGCAACATACTGGGCATCTGGTTCTTTTGTTTCAGTGCCCGTGGGTGGAATAGGCAAAGATTCCGGCATTTGGGAGGTTAGAGGTGTACAGGGTATTAGTCTGATGGGTTGGGGGTCTAGGGAAGTGGCAATAGTAGCTACCCTTGTTGAGGCCTTTGTTCATTTTTTTTGTAATGGGTGGAAATAAATGAATTTTCTTTCGTTTATGTGGGGGTTTTTCCTCAATGATGGGGCAGGGAGAATTGTCTGGTTCAGAATCATCACTAGGAATATGAAGGGAAGGGGTGGATGATTCTGGTGAAATTTGGGGCATGCTTGGTATGGTAGGGGGGTTAATTGAACTGATTGGGTCTGTAGGCAGATTGTTAGGTACTTCTGGAGAATCTGGAGGGTTTTGTGGTTGTTGTTCCTGCAGATTTTCAGGAATTTCAACAGCTTCTTGGGGATCTATGGGTGGATTGTTTAGTGGGGGGTTTTGTTGAGCAAAACCCTTTTGGATAAGTAGTTGAACGAGACGGTGATGGGGGAGTGAAAGGATGGGATCTTTATCCTTTTTACAGTAGTGTGACATATTTTTAAGACAACCGAGCAAATAATAAGGAATGTTCACCAATCTATTATGCCGTAAATGAGACAACAGGACAAAATCGTGATGGTAGAATACCTGGTATCGGCCTTCACAGGTAAGGTAGTGTTTGACAAATTTTGCAACTTCCGGCCATGGAGGCGACAACAATTTGAGTCAGACACCCTGGCCTTTAGGTTCAATTTGTTCCCCTGGCAAGAGGAAATCCTGTTGGGCGTTCAGAATGATATGTTTGCGGCTGAACATGCGAATGCCATTTGTAGGGAGACCCAAAACCTACGCTATATCCTCTTCTGTAACTGAAATCTGAACCCCTTGTACAATGGAATGGTCTTCCTAGAGATTTTGAGCAAATTGGAGAACCTGTTGTTGATCATACCACTAGAGTCTCTGAAAATAACCGAGCCATCCTGCCTGCAGAAAAATTTGATAGGCTACTGGATAGTGTTCTAGCAGGGCTGTCGTGGTGGGTTCGTACCGTATAACAGAGCCTCCCATAGCTACCAGCTCGGTAAAATACACCGTCAAAGAGTGGAGTAACAACTTATGTGCAGAGTGAGTTCCGAGTGAAGGCATGCAAATGGTGGCGAAACAAATGAAAGGATGGTAAATAGGAATGACGGTGGTTGATACGTGTGAAATGATGGTATAAAAGTTCGATATTTCCTCCCCCCCTTTTAAGTGCGGCTCATAATGATTTTGCATGAGTGGTAATGATGAGTTGGAATCTTCTCATTAACTATAGCTTAATTGTATTTACATAAAATTTGCATACCTCACCTTTACCTTTTGATTCGTACTTCAAACAAAATATAATGCCTGTCCATAATAGTTTTGCAGTGGCCGTAGCGGAGACTTTTGATTTGTTAGATTGAATTGTATCAAGGATTTGTTGACTGGAAGGACAAAATGCAGTATAAGAGCGCAAAATCTTATTGACAGAGAATGTTGAAAAGTTGGTGTTTCAGCAACAGAAAAAAAAAGGAGCGAAAAAATTGTTGGACGGTGTTGTTTCATCAATGGAAACTGTGAAGAATTGTTGGACTGTAGTGTTTCGGCAATGGGGAAAAGGTGAAAAGTCGCTGACAATGGTGTTTCAACAATGGGGGGAAATGGTGAAAGGTTGTTGAACAGTGGTGTTTCAGCAATGGGGGAAAATGGTGAAAGGTTGCTGACAATGGTGTTTCAGCAATGGGGGAAAATGGTGAAAGGTTGCTGACAATGGTGTTTCAGCAATGGGGAAAAAGGTGAAAGGTTGTTGAACAACAACGGGGGAAAAATGGTGTGAAAGATTACTGAACAGTGGTGTTTCAGCAGTGGGGGAAAGTCAAAAAGTCGTTGAACGGTGGTGTTTCAGCAATGAAGAAAGAGAAAAGAGTTGTTGAACAATGGTGTTTCAGCAATGGGAAAGCTTGCCTCTTCTTGAAGTAGGATCGTCCTTTCCTTAGTAGGCTTGTGCTTTGATCAGGAATCTGCAAAAATCGATTGTAACATGGTATTTCTTGACAGGGATTATTAGTAAACGAAATCTAATCTAATACTAAAGAATATTAACTTAAAAATAATTAATTGTAATGAGGGGTAGGAGCCCCCTCTAAAAAGAGGTAATGAGAGTCTGCCACGCATGTGGCCTTAAAATCTTCTTTGGAAATAGGGCGTTGGTACAGACGGAGTCGATGACCATTTACAAGTAATGGTGTTTTAGAGTCATCGATTGTGAGGAGCCTTACTGTTCCATTGGGGAAAATAGTGTCTACTTCGTAAGGTCCAAGCCATCTTGTACGTAATTTCCCTTGAAATTATTTGAACCGAGAGTCATACAGTAGGGCCCAATTACCTTTTTGGAACTGCTTATTCTTGATAGTTTTGTCATGCCATTTTGATCTTTGTTGTTGAATCATAGTTGTCTGATGAATGGAATCTAGTCTTTTTTCATCTGATTCATTAAGCTACTGCAACTTGGCTGTCTGTGCATCGGTAAAATAAGGGTTGACAGTTGAGGCATTCCTTAAGGTTTTGATTTCAAATTCCACAGGGAAGACAACACTCTTTCCATAAACTAATTCATAGGGAGAAAATCCTATAGTATTTCTTCAGGTAGTTATGTAGACCCATAATGCTTTAGGGAGTCTGTGAGACCAATCCTTTATGTTTTCCTTCACTATTTTTGTGAGAATGGATTCTATTACTTTATTTGTGCTTTCCACCTGTCCATTGGCTTGGGGGTGGTATGTTGTAGTCATTCTATGCTGAATATGATATTTTTGAAGGGTGGCTTTAAAACCATGAGAAGTGAAAGGAGGTCCTCCATCTGTAACTAATTCTCTTGGCACTCCAAATCTGATGAAGATGTCTTCAAATAGGAAATCTATAACTACTTCTTCGGTCGCTCTATGGAGTTCTTTAGCTTCCACCCATTTGGTCATATAGTCTGTGCAGACCACTATGTAAACTTTTTGATTGGATGGGGGGTTAATGGGTCCTACAAAGTCTAAGGCCCATCTTTCAAATGGTTCAAGTACTATCTGGGGGTTTAATGACATTTCATCTCTATGATTAGGTTGGCCCATTCTTTGGCAGCTATCACAGGCCCAGACATATTTCTTTGCATCTTTAAAAAGTGAGGGCCAATAATACCCCATCCTAAGAATTTTATGTGTTGTTCTCTTATCAGCAAAATGCCCTCCACAAGGGCCATCATGACAAGCTTTTAGTAGATTATAAACCTCATCTTCGATAATGCACCTTCGGATTTCTTGATCAGGTCCTGTGTGGAAAAGACACCCACTTATCTAGCTGTACCGAGCACTTTGTTGAATGATTCTTCTTTTCTCTCGGTGGGATAGGTGTGGTGGTAACTTCCTTGCAACCAAATAGTTAGCGATATCTGCATACCAAAGTGAGTGAGCAGAAACTGCAAATAGATATTCATCAGGAAATGAATCATCTACTGGGGTATCATCATCAGGTTTTAACCAAGAAAGGAAATCAACAACTACATTTTCTTTTCCTAGTCTATCTACAATTGTAATATCAAATTCTTGCAATAATAGTAACCATCTGGTGACTCGAGCATTTGTGATAGGTTTGTTCATTAAACATTTGATAGCTGAGTGATCAGTATGGACAATAGTAGAGTAGCCAGTAATGTAATGTCTAAATTTATTAATGGCATAGATAACTGCTAAGAATTCCTTTTCGGTAACTGTATAATTGAGTTCAACAGAAGTCATATTCTTGCTAATGAAATAAATAGCATAAGGGAGATGATTTTCTTCTTGTCCCAAGACAACTCCTATTGCAATATCTGAAGCATCAGAGGATATATGAAAGGGGAGTGTCCAATCAAGTCCTCTAAGAATAGGAACTGTAGATAATTGATGTTTAAGTGTATTAAATGCTTCCTGACAAGAATTAGTCCATTTGAATTCAATATTTTTCATCAGTAACACAAACAGGGGAGAAGTTATTTTGAAAAAGTTTTTGATAAATCTTCTGTAGTATCCAGCATGTCCTAGAAAACTTCTTACCTTTGTTTGGGTTTTGGGAGTAGGAAGGTCTTTAATGACTTGTATCTTGGATGGATCTACCTGAATTCCTTGAGATGAGATAAAATGTCCAAGCACTATTCCTTCACTCATCATCATATGACATTTTTCTATACTTAGGGAGAGTTGGGCTTGTATGCATCGTTTAAGCACTTTCTCAAGGTTTTGTAATGCTTCCTGAAAAGAAACACCATAAAGAGTAAAGTCATCCATAAAAATTTCCATAGAGTCATTAAGCATATCAGAAAAGATTCCTAAAACTGCTCTTTGGAAGGCTGTCGGTGCATTACATAGTCCAAATGGGAGAACTCTATAAGAAAAGGTTCCCCAAGGGCTAGTAAAAGTGGTTTTATCTTGATCTTGAGGTGCAATTTTGATCTGATTATACCCACTGAAACCATCTAAAAATGAGAAAAAAAAAATCCCTGACAAACTGTCTAACACCTGATCAATGAATGGTAATGGAAAGTGATCTTTATAAGTTGATTTATTTAAGGCTCTGTAGTCCACACATACTCTCCATTTCCCATTTTTCTTAGGAACTATTACCAACGAGGACACCCATTCACTGTCTGATATAGGATATATAAACCCTGCATTGAGCAATTTTTTAAGTTCTTCTTTAAGGATTTCTCTTAAATTAGGGTTCATTCGTCGTTGAGATTGGTAGATCGGTCGACAATCCTTCTTGATGTATATACGATGAGTACATAATTCGGGAGAGATTTCTTTCACATCTGTATAATCCCATGCGAATGCTTCTTTATTTTCCAGAAGTAACTTCATTAATTGTTGTGTTTCAGCATCTGTCAGGTTGGGGTTTATGTTTAGTGTTTTGCCAAGTTCAATTTCTACTGGTATGCTTTTAGAAGAGATGGTGGAAGATGTTTGAGGTGGGTTTTCAGAGTTAAGGTTTTCTTGATTATCTGACTCCAATAGTGCAGCTAGTTGGTTATGAGTTTCTAGAGTCACAGAGGAGGGTTCACAAATAAAATTATTAATTACTTCATCCTCGGTGGAGTCTTTAAGGCTTAGAGCTTGTCCGATAGTCAAGATGGGTTGAGTAAGTTGATCATCAAAGTCTACCCATACAGAATTATCATTATTAATCAGGGGTGTAGCGTGAGGGTAGAGGGTAAGCTGTTTAGTTTCGTAACCGTTGGAAATTATCATTGAACCTGATCTACAGCTGATGAAAGCATATGTTGTGGCTAGCCAAGGCCTACCCAAAATTAGAGGGTGGCCCCCCAACTTTGTTTTAGGCTGTAGTACCACAAAGTTAGCTGGATAATTCCAGGATTCCACTGAGATAATTAGGTCTTCAATGACTCCCTCTGGTTTAATTGTGGATCGGTCAGCTAATTCTAGGATAGTTGGGGTGTCTTTGGTTTCATTCTGCAATTGTAACAGTTGTGAGGTTTCCAGAGTCATAATATTGATATAGGCACCTAAATCTACCAGGATGCGAGGGATTATCATTTTTCCAATTTGTACTGAGACGGTAGGGTGGCCGGGATCACCATATTTAACTGGGGGGGCTTTACCTGACATTAGTGCAGACAAGTCACCCATAACATGGACTGTGAGGGGATCCTTAATTTTCCTAC
>ML825273.1:131103-146239 GCA_009831015.1 Picea engelmannii | reverse complement strand
ATCCTAATGTGGAGAAAGAGTTTTCATCATTTACCTCTCCTTCAGGACCTGCCTGTTCTTCATGATGTAATTATTCATTGTACTCATCCATGTTTTCTTCTGTCTGCTCCCCTGCTGCGCTTGCTCTGTCCTCAATGTTTCCTTCTGGTTTCTTGACTGTATCAGGACTCCAAACTTCTTTCCCCATTTCAAAGTTGGCTTGAAATGAAGGCTGGGATTTTTGTTTCCGAGGGTTTGGGCGTTGAGCAGCAGATTCAGTCTTTGATATAATCTCGTCAATATAAGTCTTTCTTCCTCCTCTTTCTCTGCCCCTGCCACCTGTAGGGTCAGTGTCTTTGGGGTCTCCGCATCCTCTCATGCAATCTTTGTATCTGAAAAATCATAAGTGATTTTGAAATCTACAATTACCTTCCCCGGCAACGGCGCCAAAATGTTGGTCACTATAATTGCTTATTAACTAAACAATCAAGTGCTACATAAATTGTCAACCCAGGGAAGTCTGTTATTTCAAAGGTAATCACGCACTATATATGCTCAATCTCAAAAGCAACCTAGATTTGTAGTAAAAACATATTAATCACACTTTTCCTTGAACAAACTGAAGTTCTAACTTGAATTACAGGAAAGCAACCTACCTATTGCAGAGCTCAAAGTTTAAAGAAATGATTAGTTGAAGAATCCTGGATTACATTAAAATAACAACAAGATGTTGCAACAGGAAAGACCAACTATTCTGTAACCAGAGAACAAGACCCTATTCCCAAAGCAGGAATCTTCAACACCTATTTTCGATCATCACACTTCATGAACTCATTGCTTAACTAAAATAATTGACACACACTGAAGACTAACTAACTCTCAACAGAAAACAGGACCCTAATTCCTAAGAAGGAATCTTCAGCACCTGTTTCTGATTAGCACACTTTCATGAACTCATTAAAATAATTGACATGTACTGAAGGCTAACTATCTATAACAAATAACAGGACCCTATTCCTGAAGAAGGAACCTTCAGCACCTGTCTCTAATTATCAAGATTTCATAAATTCACCAAGCAAGGTTGCTAAATAGAATGATTAACCGTTACTCAAGCATGAATCATATGAAAACAATGTAACAACAAGACAGAGTTCAGTAAAGTAGTGTTTCAGCAAAACAGAGTTCAGTAAAGTAGTGTTTTAGAAAAACAAAATTTAATCAAAGCATGAACATAAATAATACTAACACACTACAAAGCTATTGGGTGAATCTTGTGAAGAAGGTGGGCCCTCCCTTCTCACAAGATTCCCCTTAAACGAAAGGGACTAGAGATATATTCTCAGAATAGTCTTTTATTCATCTGTCAATGTATCATATTACAATCTGAAATGAAATACGTCCTTCTCTGTAAAATCCTTCTTAGCAAAAATAGAAGATCCCTTCTAATGATGATTTCCCCTTATTTAAAAAGGAGAATATCTTTGATACAATTTGATCAAAAAATTACAGGTGTACATCTGAGTCCTATTCTTAGTCGAATCGACTTTCTAAACTGGAATAGGATATCCTAGTCTCCCGTAACAGAATGTTATTACAAGTGCTGAGTGAGGTGTTGTTGTTGCGGCTTGGAGTAACAACTTCTTTATTTGTCTTCTGTTACTGTTGTTGTATGTTGTTTCGGCATCGCAAATCGCGGGTTGTTTCAGCCACGGGATTTGTGTTCTAACTGTTTTGGCAACTTGGTCTCAGGCATCAGCGATGGTCAATGCTAGCTCAAGATGTGGCTGTTGTGGTCAATGTAACAGTTTGTGTTGTTGTTTCAGCATCGTAGACCACAGAGGGTGTAACAGCTTCTTATGGTGAGTTGTTGTTTCAGCATCGTTGACCACGAACTATGTAACAGCATCTTCTGTGTGAGTTTCAGCATCGTTGACCACGGACCATGTAACAACTTCTTCTGTGTGAGTTTCAGCATCGTTGACCATGGACTGTGTAACAACTTCTTCTGTGTGAGTTGTTGTTTCAGCCACGGGGTTGCGTGCTTTATCTGTTTCAGCAACGGTCTCAATGCTAATCTGCAGTTCGAACTGTTTCATCACTTATACATTTCTGATCAATGGTTAAGTACAAGAGTAATGTAAAATTATATGCAAAATAGATTAAACATATAGTAAAGAGAAGAGACGTTGTATACCTCTGGAAAGATAGGGTAAGATGATAATGTGAGTTTAAATGTGAGTGAAACAAGGTTGTAAAGGTAACAAAAAGTGTGAGAAAAAAGGTACATTGTATGGTCCTAACATATTTCTCTCTCCCTTCCTATGCACCTAGCTGCAGGACTTGATCTTTGCACCCAGCTGAAGATCTTACAATACCAGAAGGCTCTCTCTCTCTTATAACCCTAATTTTCACTAGACATGCTTACCTGACATCAGGTCATCTCAGATTCCTTATTTTCTAAAGCACTGTTGAACAACTCTTCTTAAAATCCTCTTTTATAAAATCCCATGTGCCCTGCTCCATTACTGCACGCGTGTACACGCTAGCTGACCCAAAACAACCCGCATGTACCTACAAAAGCACAAAAAAAGGAAATTTGTTGACGGAACACACAGCTTTGGGTGAGTTAACTAAACCTTCCGTCCATGCATGGCCAAGGGTTCGACCAAATACCTAGCTTCTTCTAGCCTATAAAAGAAGGGTTAGGGGTCCCATTTGGAAGAGGAGAATCATAGTAAAGAAACTATGCCCGATTGCGCATTCCCTTTGTCTGAACCCTTTAGCCATCCTTGAGTAAAGAGAAAGATAGAGAAAAGAAGTTGGAGGACAGTTGAAGAGGATCCCAGGACCAGGTTCATGGAGCAGTGGTCGACTTCATCATTGTAATTTGATTTGTTGAAGTTAATAATAAAGAAGTACTTTTCCCATCCCACCATATTAGGTTTTCATGGTTTATTGTATACGTGTTTATTGAATCTCTAACCCATTAATATATATATCAAATGCATGTGGAGTTTGTTATTTGTCTTGTGTGAATGCAGGTCAGCCTTGGAAGGAGATCTGCAGTCAAAGAGTGATCAAGCGTGAGGAAGGATCGACATCAAATGCCCGAAATAAGGTATGCTCACTTGATCTTCTTAACTATGTATTTGCTTCAGAATAATGGGGATTAGGTCTGGGATGATGGTAGAAAGTAGAAATATTTAGGTCTTTTCAGCATGCATAATTAAACCCTAAGTGCTAGTCTGTAGAGGGATTTCCCACTCACAACAGAATTGGCGACCATACTGGGGATTATCTAGGGTTTCTAGGGAATATTTTTTGGGTATTTTTAAGAACTGGTTTCATTTCCTGTTTTTAAAGTTTCTGCAAAAGCCTGAGCTAACAAAGATTCTGATCTTCCATACCAGTTATCTCTATTTCTTTACTTGACTGTAATTTTTTTCCAAGACCCACAGAGGTACACGTGGCCTATATAAGGTCTGCATGTGTGTATCCATGCCCTGCATTCTCACAGCCCGCGTGTACACGCTAGCTGAGGAAGTGTCAGCGGTGTGTATGATTCCAGAAAATTTATTTTAAAGAGGCAGTCATCCTCTTCCCTGTCAGAATTAGTCCTTCTCAGGGGTTTTTTGGAAGTCTTTCTAGTCTTTGTTGTTTGCAGTCTATAGCTTAGGTTTCACCTCGGATTGGTTTATTCTATGAATTTTTCCTTGAATTGTTTTCTTTTTTCTGTTAAAGTAAGTGTCTGAGTCTTCAAGAGATTTTGGTTCTTAGTACCAGTAGTCTCTGCCTGGGCTGGCTTGCTTGGATTTTCATTTGTCTCAGAGTTTTAGATATACACACGACCTGTATAAGGCTAGCACGCGTGTACACGCGCTCTGACTTTACACAGCTTGCGTGCACACGCTTGCTGTTGAATTGTCAACAGTGTGCTTGTGGAGAGAATTTTTGTTGAAGGTGAGGCAATCATCCTTTCCTTTGACAAGAGTTATACCTCTTAGGTTTGGGTCTCTATTATAGAAGCCAGTAACTTAGGTTTGATCACAACAATAGCTTTTTTTTTTCATTTAGAAGTTTTCCTCAAAAATTTTATGTTATAGGGTTTTTAGACAAGTGTGAGAGTCCAATTTTAATTTGCTTGTGTGTGATTTTTAAAGTGACTCTTTGCGATCTGCGCTTAGGCCAAAAAAAAAATTTGGTTTTGACTTGTTGTTATTTTTGCTTTTTGCTTTGTGAGCATTCAAATAATAAAAAAAAAAAAACTTTTATTTCTTTGTTTGGTTAAAAAGTGTGGTTTTGCATTAGTAACCAGGGAAAAGTCTTTTATTTCATAAGTTCTTGATGGTTTACTTAGATCATAAGTAGCTCGTAGTCGAGTGAAATCCTTCTTTGAGTTTGTTGTTCAAAGATCTTAGAAAAAAAATTAAGTTTGAAAAGTTGTTTAAGAGTTGAGTGAAGTAAAGGTTTTTGTTTCCAGATTTCTGTTTATTTTGCTTTCGTCTTTCAAACATCACTAGTTTCACTTTCATAACCTTTGACTTAAGACAAGCCATAAAAATTAAATCTAAATCTAAAATTCATTAGACTTTTTATGTTTGTAGGGTCAACCAACTAGTTTAGGGTTAGGGCCTTGAATTAGGTTGGAGAGGAAACTCTTCAAGGCCATTAAAATTAAAAATTGGAGTCTAAGTTAGGGAGTGTCAAAGTCCAGTATCGTGAAAGTTATCTGGGACCCCCCTCTAACACAGGGGATAAAAATGAGGTCGCGTGTGGAAAGGTAGCAGAGATAACCCCTCCAAAGCTGGACCAATCGTAGTGGAGAACACATATAGAGGGCTTGTCTTGGGATTGCATTTTCCACGGAGCTTCGTGGGTCTCGAATCCGTTCGAGGTCCTCAGTTGTCTTCCGGACCACTTTATTTCGATACCCTTGATAGGTTTCGGGCTCGATACCCTACTCATTATGGTCTACCATAATTTCGACTATACCCGCCTGGTGGTTGTTTGTATGCTGGAAACCTAGTTTCCTATCTTTTTAGGGACATACACAGGTGACTGCGGGAATGTACCGCGGTACCTAGGACATACATCGGGCCATGCTTTACAGAGTGTACCCGGAGGGTTCTTTCGTGCTCAAGTTTCACTTGCACCGGTAATTTTCTCTAGTTTTGGTTGTTGTAACTGTTCTTCCAATTAGTTTAGTGTTTGCTTGTTTTATCTTGTAGGGACTTTTTTAGTGTGTGTTGTTTTTTGAACGAATAGAAAGCCCTAGAGTATCTTTGATCTTCTCACATAGTGGAGGATCATGATCTCTGCCTGTCACGAAGGCTTCTAGGCCTATCACCGGTTACACTGGAGCCACCCCCACCACCACTAAGGCAAAAGCTAGACCAACAAGGGTCTTTTGAAGCGTCCGGGTCACGAGAAATTGTGCCCGACCAACATCCGAAGGAAACAACCATTTTAGACTTTGGAGTGAAATCTCTTGGTCCACCTAAAACTCCAACCACTGATATTTCGACACCCATCATCGTACCGACTCACCCTTACGAGTGCCAGACAGTGTCACACACAGCAATGGAAACAAATGTTGTCACTCCCTCTTGGAATTCTTCAATTCCCACTACAGTTGTCACCACAGAAGAGTTTCCACCTCCTAACCCACCATCACCAGTCCAAGCCACCATGGTCTCGACCGCCTCTACCTTGCACAATGATTTGATCTCGTCTATGGTGGCAACCACAACCCCTTTCAAACCAAGTGTGACATGCCCTCCGTTCTCATACGGGATGCCTAGCTCAGGTACAAGTCATGTACTTTCCTACTCCATTTCACAGACTTTAGGTCTGGGGGCAGGGATCTCTAACGCTCCTCTGCAAGGCCACATGGGGGGCACTTCAGTTCCTTTTAACACTTTCCCTTATAGGGGAGGGCATATACCTCCTTCATCCCCTTCGCTCGGTGGCACGCATCAGTAATCCATTGGACCACCTGCACACCATAGTTTATTTGGAGAAGGGAGTCAAGGACCGCCTTCGCATAATATGTCAGTAGGTTCAACACCATTTTCTTTGTTCGGTGCATTTGGTAACAACGAATTCTCGTCAGCTTCTTTCCCGACTGGGGGCAATCCCAGTTTTGGAAAACCTATTCCTATGCAGGGTATTATTATTGTACAGGGGGCAAACCCAGGAACTTCTTCCGCATTAGGACCTTGGAATTCTTGGCAGGGATCTGTTCCCTCTTCAGGAATGTCGATCTAGGGAAATTCTTTCCACAATCAATGGAACCCTAGACAAGGTACTATGCCTATCCCCATAGGATTGGCATGGGGAAACCCTTCCCAAAGTCCTCCGAATGTAATGCATGCCCATCCATCTACGTCCTATTTTGGGAATCATTCGATGATGTCTCCTCACATGAAGAATTTGTATGCTGGTCATGGCCATGGTTTTTACCAAAACCTAGGCCAGCAACCAAACTTTTCCTGGAAACCTGGTGCCAGTCAAACTCCAGGTCCCTTTTCCCCGGGTTATCACCAACAACCCAAACTACCTTTCCTGGAAACCTTGCATTTGCTAGACTTGACAAGGTTGTTGAATGACCCTATCTATCATGATCCACGTTGGCCCCCTATGATGACGAAGTTTCCTTCGGACATACCAAAGTTCGAATCCAAGCCGAACGAAGATCCAAGCTATCACGTGACTAGCTTCCACCTTTGGTGCTCATATAACTCGTTGAAAGACGACTCCATAAAATTGTGATTGTTTCAACGTACTCTCATTGGGAGTGTTGTGAAATGGTACATTGAGATCGACCGCTCAAGATACTCTTCCTTTGGAGAATTGGCAATGGCCTTCCTAAACCATTTCTAGTTACGTATGAGATACGACGCTGACACAGAATTGTTGGCCAATTTCGCACAGACAAAAGCGGACCATATCTTTGATCACATCCAAGAATGGATACGCCGGAAGAGTTTAATTAAGGTGTCAGTCACACCAACATTATTTTTTGAGTGGTTCCTTAAGTCTTTGTTCCCATAGTTATCCAAAGACGTCACAACATCAGGAGTTTTTTCCGAAGAAGACACCATCATGAGAGCTCAACAGCTTGAGCTAATCTATTCTCAGTCCAGTTTATTATACAAGATCTTTCCAGATGCGCCACGCTCAATACTTGATAAAACTAGACAGAGAGTTGGACCACATGCCGATGGTATTGTTGGTTCAGCACAAACAAAGCCCGTTGAGCAACTAACGAAGCAGTTGCAACAATTGTCTATACAATACACAATGGCCAGCCAAACTATTTTTTTGGCTGCTCCCCCTACTAAAATGTCAGATGTACACATAGTGCAATCGACAAATCCAAAGGCCACCCAGCAGCCTGAAGGAAAGAAGAAACAATGAAAGAAGGGTAAGGGGGATAAAAAAACCCACTAATAATGTTGGCGGGGGAAACACTGAGAAACGAAAGGTGAGGTATCCGTGCAAACTGTGTACGGAAGACCACCTGACCCACCAATGTCCTCAGCTTGCAAAGGCCCAAAAGTTTGTGACACAGCAACAGCCTGTTGTGTTAACCAATCTATTTCAGCATGGGCAAAACTTAACTCAAGCCTCTACAAGCGCGAAAGGGGGCAGTCAAGGACCCTCTCTGTCTTCAAACAATCCCGCAAACACAAATGTGTATATGATGAAGGGTGATGCTTTTATATTGACTAGAGCACATGACTACAGTAAACCAAGAACTTCTGAGAAGGGAAAAGAAGCTGAACACCCATCTCTTCCTTTACAGATTGAGAAGACTTTGGGTTAAACAATGACACGCATCCCAAAAGGCGCGTTCAAAAAATCTTCTCACAACCCAAACGCAAGGGCCACCCAGAACTATTCTATGGTGGAGGATTTGTCTCAAACCCCTTGTGCGATGTTCGCTTTGGAGGTCCTCCAAAGATGCCCTTCCCAAAGGAAATATTTGTTAACCGCTTTAGGATCTATCGAGACTTGTAATCTGGGTACCATCATGCTAGATACAACCGACTTAAAACCTCATCTGCCTTACCATGTAGCATTTTAGATAGTAGTGGCTCACCCCACAAAAACTTTTACTTGAAATATTTTCCGCATGGTGGTTGATGAGGGCGCCTCGACATGCATTATGTCATTGGCATGTTGGAAGGCCATTGGCCATCCCGTTTTGTCTCCGTCACCTACTCTTCTCACTACTTTCGACGGTCGTTCGTTGCGACCACATGGTATCATTCCCTCTTTCCCCGTGCAGTTAGGAGGGAAGACCGTGTGCGTTGAGGTAGAAGTAGTCGACGCATCCCTCGACTACAATATCTTGTTAGGAAGGAGTTGGACTTATGACATGCAAGCAGTGGTTGCTAATTTTTTCTGGGTTTTGTTGTTTTCACACGAGGACCGGATTGTGACCATTGATCAATTGTCTTTCTCCAGACCTAACCCTTCATTGGGGGTGTCCGCAGTCCCGATGATTGATAATATTCAACCAGGTGTAGTCAACGTAGGGGTTGGTTTGTGCCCATATTTGATGGGTACCTTTGATTACCTGCCCCCTCAAGGCGATGTCAAGTTCATATCCGACCACCATAAGGTTGAGATTTTCCAAGTTTCATTGTTTCACACGACTTACTTCAACGATCCATGGATACTTCCTTCCCCATCGGCCACGATGGATGGGATAGGGCACTCGAGCATGTCCATGCCCTTGTCCGCAGCTGAAGTGGCGTACTCTTTAGTCCAACAAGCTTCAGCCAACACGAATCCAACTCCTACACAAGAGTTAGATCTGCTTCTAGAGCCTATTTGGGCTCAAGGTTCTCTCACTGACACCGATTTGTTAGACTCAGTCTTGCCCTCCGACGAAGCAGTAATTGAAGCAATGACTAGTCCGGACAAACCTTGGGATGATCTTCATCACAGATCATACTTCCTCCCAGAGTTAAGCAGAATCAAAGCTAGATAATTCACCTTGACTATGACTGGAGATAGGTCTTGTCCTATTAATCCCTTAGCTACACACGAGGTATATGCTGAGGGTAATATGGCAACCATCGTTGAAACCATACCGATCAATATCTCCAGAACCCCTGACATCGTGGAGAATGTTTTCATCGGAGCTGACTGCTCCCCCAGAGAGATTCAAATCTACAGAGCTATATTTAAAGAATTTTGTGATGTTTTTGCTTGGTCTTACGAAGAAATACCAAGCATCGATCCAAAAATAGTCGAACATGAAATCACAACTTATCCAGATGCCAAGCTTGTTCAGCAAAAGCTTCGTCCAGTTAATCCCAGGAAAGCAACAACCATTAAGGTTGAATTTGAGAAACTGTTAAAAGCCGGTTTTATCTATCCTATCCATTTGACCCAATGGGTGTCAAAACCTATGCCGGTCAATAAAAAACAAGGCACGATTCGTGTATGTACATACTTTCGTGATTTGAACAAGGCATGTCCAAAAGATCATTTTCCCACACCATTCATCGATCAGATAATTGATGAATGTGTAGGTTGCGAGGCCTTTTCTTTCATGGATGTTTTTTCGGGATATAATCAAATACAAATCAAACCCGAAGACCAGGACAAAACGACATTCATTTTTCCATGGGGTACATTCTCATATCGTAATATGCCCTTTGGTCTCAAAAATGCTGGAGCGACCTTTCAACGGGCCATGTCTTTTTCTTTCCATGACCTCAAGCATATAGTCGATGCCTATTTATATGATTTAGCATCTTGATCTCACAAGAGAATGGATCATCCCACACACCTCCGACTTATCTTTGAGCATTGTCGCTACTTCTAGATTCACTTGAATACAAACAAGTGCTTTTGAGTAACATCAGGACATTTGTTAGGTTTCATAGTATCAACAACAAGGATCATGGTCGATCCTCTCAAGGTTGAGGCAATAATTCAGTTGCCTCCCCCACACACAATCCTTCAACTTCAGAGTCTACAGGGCAAGGTGAACTTTTTAAGACGTTTCATCGCCAACTATGCCGAAATCACAAAGGGATTTATGTGCTTACTGAAGAAAGACGTTCATTTTCATTAGGTCGATGCCACTCAACTCTCTTTCGACGTGTTGAAACATGCCCTCACGACTGCCCCTTTGCTTCATCCACCTAACTATAACAAAGATTTCTTATTATACCTGGTTGCAGTAGATTCAACCATCGGCATGGTATTAGTTCAGGAGGATGACTTGTTCTCAAAATATGTGATTTATTACATGAGTTGAGGCCTCGTAGGACCGGAACTCAATTATTCTCATATTGAAAAACTTGTTTTGGCAGCAATTCATGATGTTCAATGGTTCCATAATTATGTTTTGTTTTGTAAGACCACCGTCATTGTTGTCGTGAATCCATTCCAGTACATGTTGAAATGACAGTTAATAGGTGGAAAGATCAATAGATGGATAGTCATCCTCCAGGAGTTTGACTTAGATTTTGTTTCAGTGAAATCCAAAAAGTCACTAGTCTTCGCATAACTTATTTCAAAACTTTTGGTTGAGTCAAGTGATGTTGTGCCCGAAGAGTCGCCTATCAGAGGAGATATGTTTTTGATCACATCTTTAGATCCCTGCTACAGAGATATACTTATCTATCTCCAGACTTTGAAGTGCCCCACCTCTGCTTCTCATGATGAGCGTCGACGTATACGCCATCAGGCTAAGAATTATCTCATACTCGATGATACGTTGTATTGGAGAGGTGTAGACTGCATCCTGCACTGATGTCTCACTCACAAAGAAGCAATTATCGTGCTTAACGATTTCCATACCAGAGCGTTTGGCAGTCATTTGTCTGGGTTGGAAGCAACCCAAAAGATGCTACGAGGAGGTTACTTCTGGCCGACACTAATCAAAGATTGTATCGAATTGGTCAAGAGGTGCCACCCGTGCCAGATCTTCTCTCGGAAGATGAGGGCACATCTCGCTCCCATGTTTTCTATCATCACAGTTGGTCCCTTCACCAAGTGGGGGATTGATTACATTACATGCAACCATCCTTCAGCAAGGGGGCACCGTTATATCATCGTAGCCCTAGACTACTTCACGAAGTGGGTCAAAGCTATGCCATCATTTAAAGATGATGGAGAGACTGTAACCCTCTTTTTATTCAACCAAATAATAGCAAGGTTCGGCGTCCCGAGGGAGATTGTCACTGACCATGGAAGTCACTTTCGAAACCAGATGATGAACGAGTTAACATCAAATCTTGGGTTACGGAAAGAACATTCGTCACCCTACTACCCCCAAGCAAATGGTCAGGTGGAAGCTATAAATAAATCTCTTAAGACCATCCTACAGTGAACGATCAACTCAACCAAGTCAAATTGGAATTTGATGTTATACTCGACATTATGGGCTTACTGAACATCTGTTAAGAATACAACCAGTTTCTCACCTTTTCAACTCGTTTACGAGCTGGAAGCAGTCTTGCCTATCAAATGTCAGATCCCGTCCATAAAGTTGGAAGTACAATTATTGTCAGATACTTCTCCACTTGAAGAACGATTATTATACCTTGAACGGCTCAATGAGCAACGTCGTGATGCGGCCCTGGCCAATGAGGCTTACAAACATAAAGTCAAGTGTCAGTATGATAGGTCCGTTTGTCCTTGGATTTTCACTAAAGGAAACCTTGTCCTGGTCTATGACCAAGATAAGGACCCCCTGGGGGCAGGAAAATTCAAATCCATGTGGTTCAGACCTTTCATCATAAAAGAGGTCCTAAAAAAGGGTGCTTATCGTCTGGTTGAATTTGAAGGGAATGCTTTGGTAGAGCCTAGAAATGGACTCTACCTCAAGAAGTATTACTCATAGGCAGGTCACCATGGGTAACTTTTTGTAACATATGTATACTCTTTGTACTATTACTTTCTAGTTTCTTTTAGTATTATGGACGTGTCATTTTTGATGTTATCTTTCATCACTGTGGCATATGTCAAGTGAATCCGAGGTGTTCATTGGGTACGCAGACGGTGCTAGCCGACACACTCGGAGGCTTGCCTCTGCAGCTTGGGTAATTTTTACACCTCGAGGCTAGTTATTATCTTCCAGAGGTATATGCTTAGGTGACACCACAAACAATTTCGCCGAGTATAGTGCAGTTATTGAGTTGCTTTGTGACTCATTTTCATTTGGTATCTCTCATCTCCGGGTTTATCTCGACGCTCAATTGGTTGTGTCTAAGTTAAATAGAGTCTATCGTGTCATGATCCGACTTTACACCGACGATTCCTTAGGGTACATCTCTTAGAATAAATCTTTGATTATATTACATATTTTCATGTTCCTAGGAGATTAAACCAAATTACAAATACTCTAGCTAATCAAATTTTAGATTGCCATCTTACACACATATGAAAGGACATACACATAAACATGTAAATACATTTTTAAAGGAAAAAATGATCCATAAGACACAAAAAGACATAAAAATCCATATATAATATCATAGTCACTAGAGTACATAGGTGGATGCAAGTGCCTCAAAAATATGACCAATAACAAGTCATGGGGATTATGCCCTCAAAAAATATATACAAGTAGTTCTCTCAGCACATGAAAAGTCTAACTAAGATCAGGGCCTATGGGCCCTGTTGTACTAATCAACAGCATTTTCCAAACGCTGAAACAATCGGACCCACATCCGTGGTGCCCCCACTACATGAGGTTTCAAAGATGGTGGAAGATCCTCAATCTCTTCCATAGGGACCGTGCAAGTGAGTGAAGTAAATTTTTTCTCGACTCGCCTCAACACCCTCTCAGCCTCCCCGGCTAGAATCTCTCTTGCTGCTGCTGGTCCCCCTATGGCGGAAAATGCGGCCCCTGGATGAGGACGACACATGTTCCTCACATAGTCCGCAGGTCGTACTGGTCCCACATTTTCACACAACAGACACATATCCATTAAAAACTCTGGTATAAAAAAATGATATATAACAAAAACAACATAAAAATTACATATGTTTCACAAAATAAAAAAAACAACAAAACAATGATGTAAAGTTACCCATCTCTCCTCGTAGCTCACCCAAAGGTACTGGTATCTCAGGATCTCTTGAGAAATCAATCCCAGCATAAGATTAATCCTCTATGACTGGGATCTGTTGCAACAACCAAGTGAAGAAATCATCATCAAAGGACTCTTTGGTCCTTCCACCACCCTGTCGTGGTAGTAACACTGCCCATGTACAAACTACAGGAAGAGAGGCCAGATGTCCTCGTACCACTACTCGAGGACTAAAGATCAGAAATATTTCAAATAAGAAAGAGCATAGAATGGTCCCGAACCCGAAGTTCCTCTGCGTCCACGACCGACAATCTGTCAACTGCCTCTTCATACAATCTAACAATGTTGTGTTGCAGTCAAATATTTGTGCATTTAAGAACTGGACTGTACAGTTCATCTGTGCACAAGATGCCTGATGTAGAGCCACAGAACCAGTAATCCGCCCAATAAGAAATACAATCGCCTAGAGTGATAAGTCAATAATATTTCTTATGGGCACCTGTAGTGTCCCCAAGGCCGAGCCCCGTTACAGATCATGTTATATGCAAAGAATTGTAAATATGTTCTACAGGCTGGTGAGCCAAGTTTTGTATAAGCTGTAGGCTTATGAGTTTTGTTAGGCCAGGGAGCCTAAGTGTTGAAGGCTAGGAGCCTGTTGATGTACTTGTATGTATGCAGGTCAATTAATAAAATATAAATACCGCCAGTGCAGACCGACCATGATGAAAGAGTGATGGGGGACTAAGCATCCACAGAGTGGGCAAGGGATCAAGGGGTTGAAAGGTGGGAAAGGGGCTGAGTAAGGAGCCTAGGGGATAAGCCTAGGGGGCTTAGGCCTGGAATAATATTTTATTATTGTTCCTAAAAATCCATGTGCACATTCTTTTATCCTAAGTCCTTTTGTAGGAACCGTGATTCCCCAAGTGGTGGGAGAAAGGTGTACGGATGGAATGCCTGCAGTTCCCAGGGTGACAAGTGTCAACCCTGGTGCATGTAAATATAAGCCTTGAACTAAACCGTGGGTGGGAACTCTCCTCCATTCGGAACCGAATCTCTGTGTGTGGAACCAGTATGACCTCTGCCGGATATCTGGATTCATCTCTGAAATTGTTAGCAGTGTTTGCCTGAGGAAAATCGTGTAATACCCTGTCCAGAGCTATGAGTCTGTGTCTGTTCTAGGCAACCCGAAAATGCATTTCGAATCAGAATTCCCTGTGTTGGACTCGAGTGGAAGCATCCTGTGATTGTATGGGAAAACTGAGCTAGCCTGTGCGTGAAGCCTGCTGCGAAATCATCACCGTGAGATCATCCTGTGATTGTCGAGCTGTTGTTGGAAGCATTTGTCTGTGTTTCCTGTGGATTGTTGTGACTATGAAGTACTGGACTGCGTGAGGCTTGTTGGCCTATGAGCGACTCCTCCAGGTGAGGGAGTGCGCAGAGGGAGGAGAGAACTCCTGGAAGGAACCCTGTAACTGCCATAGAGCCCGGAGAATTCTGGTCCGGTCTGTTCCTGTAACCCAAGGTAAGGGAGACTGGCAACCGAAGGACTGTCTAGGTGACAGAGAAGGTGCACTCTCCTGGGGTGGAATAGGCATGTGGGGAACGAGGGTCTGTGTGCAGTGAGCGTGGGAGATTCTTGGGAGAACTTCTTCCTGGTGAATGTGAATGTGTTATCTTCCCGTAACCTCAGCCTATCCTAGGACTCTTGCCTTGGGGTGGAGCTCGGTCCCAGCTCGGGGGTGACCTACTGTTGAGCTGATGAACAGTGTGTTCTAAGGCTGGGAGGTTCGTGGAAGGCCTGCACTTGGTTGGTGTAATTCTACAGCCAATAAAAGATAAGTATTGAAATATGGTTTATCACATTTGAACATGACTGTGTTGTTTTGTATCATGTTTTCCGCTGTGTAAATGAATTAATGATGAACGCTATGGAACATTTAATTATAGCAATACCCATATATTTTACTCTGAGTTTTAAGTGTGTTTAATTGTGTTAAATGCATTTGCTTATAATTCCATGTAAGGAATGGTAAACTGAGAGGTTGGGAAACCTGGGTAGTGAAGGGTACACTACAAATTGGTATCAGAGCCAA
>ML825273.1:80217-112289 GCA_009831015.1 Picea engelmannii | reverse complement strand
ATATATATATATATATATATATATATATATATATATAAGTAAATTTTCAATTGGTTGGTAAATTTGACGATTTTAAAAATTAAGTGGACATCAATAATGAAGTGCATATTTTAAAATTGTTTCAGGGGATTCTAAGCCAGACCCTCCCTTAAAATATAACCACAATTTTTCTACGAAGGAGGAATTTTAATCGAATGCAAAGGTTAATTGGTGCAAATTCTCTCTCGATATTGATTCGGCCTGCGAGGAATTCTCTTCATCACTAAAACTTGTAAAGGAGAAGGTGGCAACGTGGGTGGGGGAGAGGTTTAGGAACAAAGACACAAAGATTGTCCTGATACTCATTCAGCATCCTGTGAGCAATTATCTTCATCACTAAACTTGTAAAGGAGAAGGTGGTAGCCTGGGTGGGGGAGAGGTTTAGGAACAAAGACACAAAGATTTTCAAGATTGAAAAATATTTGAAGGACCCAGTCCAAGAAAATGACCAATTCATTTACAATGAGGAGGGTTTAAATAACCTCAAGCATCTAGAATATTTGTGGAATATTTACAATCTAAGTTATTGCTGAAAAATGAATTGAATTGGCACATGAAAACTAGAACCACTTGGCTTGAAGTTGGAGACCATAACTGATCTAGGAGGATCTCCGCACAAGGAATTATTACTTTTCACACCATGGAGAAGAGAATTAAAATGTTGATTGATGATAGGTGACAAAGAATGATTAATGCTCATGAATGATTAAAAAAATTGGTAAATACTTTAAATGAGTGTGAGAATCTCATGTATTATTCATTCAAATTGGAAAAATGAGTAATACTTGAAGAGAGAGGAATTACTCGTGTATTTTTCATTTAATTTGTAAAAAGGGAAAATAGTTTTGTGTGAGAATCCACCTCAAAACTAGTTTTTCTATTCTCAACAAGAGGATGAGAGTCCCATAGGTTGTTTTTGGATTCTTTCTCATTTTATCACAAGTGGTTTCCTAGTCTCAAGGGGAAGTTAAGGGTCTCATAGGTTGGTTAAGATGATTTCTCATTTTTTTTCCGTGAGTTGTTATTAGATCCTAAATTTGTGGATATTCTCTCCTTGAATTATGGAGAGAGGGAAACTATAAAAATTCCTTATGTAATCATTGTGGAGGAGGCCCCCCTTTAGGCCCTTTGGAGAGAGAGAGCCTTGCATTGTGAGGAATGTAGTCCTTCTGGTGTCTGAATAAATGTCACTTATGTGAGAGCCTTAAGTTCTCTTTGTGTAAAAGAAGGTTTCTCTAGGTTTTCATCCCTATATGGAGCATGTACCACATTTTGTGAGAAGGTTTTATCCCTTTCTAAAGGAAGGATAATAAAATAATTTGTATTCCAAGTGGATCCAGAGATGTAGCCAAAAAAGTCTGGTGAACTATGTTAACACATGGGTGTCAATTTAAATGTGTGAGTTTTGTTTGCATTCTCGCTTGATAAGTAGAGATTTAATTACACATATGCACATAATTACGACAATTTTATCATGTTTATATGCAATTATTAATAATTATTTCTTCATGTTCACATGCAATTAAGTGTTAGTAAAAGTTCCTCATCGTAGATTTTTGTTGAGAAAGTTCTCACAAAAATTCCCGGTTCAAGAACACAAAATTCTTCCAAAATTTTTCTAACCATAGGAAGAGAATTAACACCATATGGGACATGACCAACATTGAAGGTAATAAGGTGAGAGGTTTCAAGGAGTTGGAAGATCTAGGAATACAACATTTCAAGGGCATATTTGAGGAACCTATCGATGCAAACATTGGTGAAATATTGAGGGTTGCTTCACTATTTCCTAGGATGGTAAATGAAGAGGACAATAAGAGGATGTTAGGTCTATCACAAAGGAGGAATTATTATTTGTATTGTCCACTTTTAATAATGATAGGATTCTGGGTCTGGATGGATGTATAGTGGAATTATTTCTTGATTTCTTTCAGCTATTGGGAGAGGATCTACTTCTGGTGGTTGAAGAAGTCAGAAGGTCAAGGAAGGTCCCTATCAACATTAATATAACTTTTATTTCACTTATCCCCAAAATGGATTTCACTGAAACCTTCAAAGGATTAAGGTCCATTTCTTTATGCAATTGTTTCTATAAGATCATCTCTAAGGTGATGATAGTAAGAATTAAACCATTTCTCTCCATTTCATTCAAGCAGAACAATTTGGGTTCTTGAAGGGTAGGAAGATTCATTAAGCCATTGGTACATCACAAGAAGGACTTATTTCAATCAATATTTCAAATGATCCAATTGTTGTAGTCTAGCTTGATCTATCTAAGGCATATGATAGGGTCTCATGGATTTATCTGAGATTTTGTTAATTCATATTGGTTTTTCTCTTCCTATAGTCAAGTGGGTTGTGGCATGTGTAACCTCTATCTCATTTGGAGTTTTAACTAATGGTGTTTCCTTTGGATTTTTTAGACCCTCTAGGGGGTTGAGACACGGTTGTCCTCTATCCCTCTACCTTTTTCTTCTTTTGGTAGAAGGTCTTAGAAGAGATTTGGATAATGCTAAAAGGAGGAGAATAATGCAAGGTATAAGGGTTGGTAGGAAGGAGAGACTCACCCATTTCTATTCGTAGATGATGTTTTTCTTTTTTCTTTTGGTTCAGATCAAGAACTCAATGCCTATTGGGATATTCTAGTCCTTTATAAAAAAAATCCAAAAGAATGGAATCCAATCAGACTAAATCTGCTCTCTATCCATATAAGCTCAATGATGAACTTGATGTAGTTATTACTAAATATATTCTCTTCCAAACTTTATACATCAATGCAAGGGAAAATTATTTGGGTTTACATACGAAACCAAATAATTATGTGAAAAATGACTGGTATTGGCCAACCGGGAAAATGGAAAAAATAATTTCATAGTGGTTCAAGAGATGGTTGTCAAGAGGATGCCATTTAGTTCTAGTAAATTATATGTTGGAGGCTATTCTTGTATACTAGCACACTCTATCCCATATCCCAAAATAAATCTTAGAAAAGATTAGAAAGTACTATTTCAACTTCCCGTGGTAGAATAGTAGTGAATATAAGGGTACCCACTGGGTAAACTAGAGAAATATTGTATCCCCAAAGGAACTGTGAGGATGGGGTCTAAAGGATATACATATGTTTGGATAGTCCCTAGCTGTAAAATCACTATGGATTGTGATCACTAAAGATATTTTGTGGAGAAGTATTTTAATTCAAAAATACATCGCTCTCGGTACAATGATGGATTGGATTAGGAGGGAAAGGAAAATCATCCAAAATGTTTCAAACCAATGGAAATATATGACCTTGGATTTTCCTATGATTGCATGCTCCTTCCTCGCTTGGAAAGTTGGAAATGGGTCACAAGTTAGAGTGGGTGCTAATGCTATAATGGGTTGTGTCTTAAGTATATTTCTTTTAGAAGAATTTATTTACCATTTTCAAATGATTTGGAAAGTTTCATTAAATTCAATGTCAAATCCAACAATATCCACCATCCGGTCGCAAGGTTGGTTGAGTGTTGTTGATTTAAATTTGAAAAGTGAGTGGGCTAGTGATTGGAATAAATACATATCCACTCTTTAGAGGGAACATATTAGACTTGGTCCACTTGAGGATGAACATATTTGGGAGAGAAATATGGTTGGAGGAATTTATTCATCTAAATTGGGTTATGAGGCTTTATTTGGTCCAGCGATAAATGATGAAGCTTGGTAGTGGAAGAAACTTTGGAAATTCAAAGCTTCCCCCAAAACTATTTTATTTATGTGGATCTATTTTAATAATAAGGTACTAACTTGGGAGAGTTTAAGGAAAAGAAACAAGGAAGGGACTAGTATTTGTCTTCTTTGTAGGAGTAGTGAGGAAACAATTGTGCATGTTTTTATGTCTTATACTTATTCTCAGTAGGCTTGGAGGGACCTTGAAGGTCACTTGGGCCTCACAAACTTAAGGATCGTGGATACTGTAGAAGGATTCTTCTCTAGATGGTTCTCCAACATAGACTTAAATCCTTTTCAGGAACTTCCTTTCTTGGTCCTTTGGGGTATCCATCTAGCATGTAACTCGGTTTTATTTGAGGAAAGGTTTGTTCCATATTTTAAAATATCTCCTTAGGTCCTAGATTTACTCTCATATTATAATAATAATACCATTAAAAAGCCACCAAGGCTTGTGGGTGAGCTTAGGGTGGACAAGTCTAGGCCATGGTGCTTTTTCAATAGTGCATACCAAGATACTATGTATGGATATGGTTTTGTTCTACGTTTGTTTGATTACCATTTCTTTCATCTCAAAGAAAATGTAGGTAGGAGTACTAATAATTTTAGTGATTTTATGAATCTCTTATTAATTTTAAAGTTCTCTTCATGTCATAGATATGATACTCTTCAAGTATATGGATATTCTAGACTAGTCATTGACCATATATCTGGAAATATCCAACTACATAATTTCATATTAAGGTCGCTGGAAAACCATCTTCATGAGATCAATGGATTATTTTTTCAGATTGAATTTTCCCATATCTTCAGGGAATTGAACCAAACAACAAACATGCTCTCTAAGGCACTATGTTACCTTAAAATCAAGTCATACTAATGGAATTCGATGATGG
Organism: Picea engelmannii; assembly: GCA_009831015.1. Taxonomy (NCBI): domain Eukaryota; kingdom Viridiplantae; phylum Streptophyta; class Pinopsida; order Pinales; family Pinaceae; genus Picea; species Picea engelmannii. The sequence goes on along the minus strand of ML825273.1, from coordinate 107,652 downwards.
GACATCATTGATTTGCAATCAATTCATGATTTAGGACGTTTAAGAATGTTATTACTCTATAATATGTCAATTTTAATTGCATTTTTTTTTCTTTGTAACTTCTGGTATGGACATTTTTGGACTTTTACTATATAGGGAGTATCTCTAGTGAAGAAACTGTTAAAAGGATTGATAGGTCTAGTTGAATAGATTACTCTAAGTTATTCTACTTGGAGGATCGGTTTTGATTGTGCTAATCCACCCGATAACTGTATTTATTTTCACCTTGAATATAAATACATATTTTTCTTTGGAAAAAAAGCATTATTAGTGCCTAATGTATAAATATATGGTAAACCGAAAGTTCCCAAACAAAATGAAAATATTTTTTGAATGACTTGGATGCTTAAATTAATTAACACTAACTTAGGTTTAATTTATAATTCACCCTAAATTGGTAATTTGTATATAATTCTTGTAACAATTCTGCCAAGAAATCCTCAATGTTGCATGCTCAAGAGTCTCCATGCCAATTGAAAAATGACACTCCCTTGTCCTCAACATTTTCATTAGGTTTGGGAATTTCATAACCCGTTGGGTCACTACCACATAATAAGAAAAAATGGATTATCCTCCTTAAATTACTAATTTCTTATTGCAATGGTCAAGAGTATGAATATCACAAGCTGATTCAACTCTCAACTTGTGTGGTATTCGATAGATTCATAACTCATTGGTCCACACCATCAACGTCCCCTTACTCTCTGTCGTCCCTCTCATGAGTACTGCTATATGAAAAACCAACAGAAGCATCCCTAGTCATGTTTGTTTCGTTCGACGAAAAGACTTAAACTAGAGACCAAGGTCTGGTTATTAGAGGGGGTTGGAAAATTTGGTTAGCATAAATAAGTGGTTTTTGGGAAATAAGTATATAAATTCTAATATACTATGAACTTGTTATTAAGATAAACAAGTCTCAATTGATTCAAAAATAACAAAACCACTTTAGAGGAAGCATTGCATATAGTATCCAAATCCATTGGAAGGAATATTATTATAAAAGTATATAATAAACCCAAACTAGCCTTTTTCTATGAACACAGTTTGAACTTTTTTTTTCCCGGGAAAAAAAACCTTTATATTCAAAAAAATGATATAATTACAGTATTTCATGAGGCCTTTCTAGGAACCTTTCAAAAAATAGCTTTGGTTTAGTACCAAAACTATAATTTATGCTTCTATATGTATCACTTAAACATAAAACTAAACCGGCCTTTACTTTTTGAACATAAACAAAATTCATGGTTAGCCGACCAAAAATAAAGGAGTTAGAATATAATTTATGCCGCTTCCATTTCTATGTCATTAAAGTATTCATAGTAAAAGAAAGTACATTGTGAATATCAAGAGCCTCCTAATTGGATAACTCGTCCACCTTGGAATTTAATTCCCTTAAAATATAAAAAAAGGACAACCACTCAAAATCCTGGTAGTTGAGCTTGATGTCACTCAGAATTGTGGCCAATCTGATATTTTAGATGTTTATTTTCCCTTGAACCCAGTCTATTACCATATTTGATCCCCCTAAGATCTATAACTTGATCATGTCCTTCTCTTTAGATATATTCAAAAGGGTCCATAAAGTAGTAAAATTTGCACCATTGTTGGTGCCCCCCTGGGGAATATCTAATGTGAATATAATCAGACTGGTTAATGAATAGAACCACACCAACCCCACGTTTTGGGGGATGTACTTGAGACGGTTCATTGAAATAACCTCACGGGATACCAAAGTCCAAAGAATTCATAACAAGGCACCTCTTTTTAGGATCTTTGGGATTCTCTTTGAACTCGATGGCTTGGATTAACGTAATAGAAGCAATAACTTCTGGAGGCACAAAGGTATCTTTAAATATGGACAAGTTGCGTTCCCACCACAATTTAGAAACCAATATGCTTGGAAGACTAGCATAAAGGGATACAGAGCGATCCATAATTCATCTTCATGTACAATATTCAAGGCTTCCCTTATTCCAGTCCGAGACTTCCCCCAACTTTTCTTTAATTAATTTTCCTACGTAAGGACAAGAAACAAATGAGTGATTGATTCTTCATCTACCTTACATAGAGTACAACGATTTGGGCCGATCCATCCCCTCCTTATACCATTGTCCCAAGTTAAGAGCTTATTTTTTTTAGTGCAAGCCAAAAAGTAAGATTGCAAAGTAAAGGGGCCTTAAGATTCCATAGGTGTTTCCACCACCAAACAAGAGGCGTCATCTATCTATCTTCGAACCAAAATTTATACACAAGTTTTGTAGTGAAATCCCTATTATCCTCATTTTGTGGATAACTAAGGATATTATGTCTTGAGGCCCTCAGGTTGCAGATATGGAGTGTTGAGAGACTAAAGGACCACCAGTACCCTTTTGCACAGATGGAAAACCCACTCACCACCACAGATGGTCACAGTTTTGCATATGGAATCCACCACACCAGTTGGCTTCCGAAAGGTAGTGGGCCTTACTCCATGAGGTACAAGTCAGTATTATGGTGAGGATCATTTCAATATTTAAGCCATTTGATTATGTTGTATCTTATATTTCTCTATATTCCATGATATATGCTTGGATATTATGCCTTTTCCCTACTTCACCTTGGTGGTTGACATTATGCTCTAGTAAGTGGTTTTCCTTGGGGATGGATTTTGTATTGGGAACTCCCTTAATGAGCCATCATACCGTTCCTGACCATATTTACGACTTTCCATCATTGTTCCCATCCATTTCCTTATCTCTTGGGATTTTAGGGTGTATTGACCCAAGAAGGGGCTGAAGGCCCAGAGGGGTTGATGTTGGGTAAAAGATAGAAGCCTTGTATAAACCTTCCATATGCTTTGCCTAGGGATCACCCAAGAAATCAATGAAATGCTTATCTTTGAGTAAATGGGACCCACAATATAATAAAGAATGCTTAAAAAGTTAGTTGAAGGATAGGAGGTCTCATCACGATCTGACCTATCACGTCCATGAATATCCAGTGGTATGACATTTTCATCATCTCGTCACCAAACTAGGGCAATGGCTCTCAGTTTCATGGCTGAGAGAAAGGGGGTCTCATCATGAGCCAACCTTCTCATTTCCACTAGGTGTTTGTGGGTGACATTTACATCATCTGGTCACCACACCAAAGTAGTGACCTTCAACCTCTCCTTATGCTATATTGAAATAAAACAAAGAAATAAAGATAAAAGGCAATTGACGAGCTTGGAAAAAAGTGCATTGTGGACGAAGGTACCACACACCCTCTACAAAGGAACCCATGAATGAGACACTACGACCCATTGTATGTCATGAGCCCTATGCCCATTAAGTCTTGACCCCAGCCACTTCATCCACTTTACATGTCTTAGAGAGGGATCTCTTGGAAACTCTTCTTGACCTAGGGAAAGATCTACCCAATAGGACACCTCGTCAACCCTCCCATATTCAAGCTTGATAAGTTGCATAGTGACTTCGAGAAATTAATTGTTTGATATAGTGATCTTTGATGCACATGCTTAGATGGTTTATTTATTGATTGGATTCAATTATCGTGATGTTATGACTTGAGATCCTTGGAGGGCGTGCTCATTTTTCTTTGCAGGACATAGTTGGTGGATAGTTTTGGGAGAACAAGCCTAGTTGGGGCTTCCAAGGGGCTACAAACCCACAGGTTGGATGCCAAAGGCTCACATGCCAGATGAGAAAGATCGAACTTGGAAGGCCTTGATGATGACTCGGAAGACATGTTCGAGCCCTCACTTTCCAAACAATATTCCCAGAGGGGAAAAATGTCCTCTTTTTTAGCTTGACGTCATGTGTGGGGGACTAGGGCATGGTGGTGAGATGATATTCATTGGAACTTGGATGTTTTGAGGTGTTTGAGGATTTGACCATGAAGGAATACATTTGGATGCTTGACAGGTAGCTTTGGGAATCCTTACTACCCTCCTACATCGCCAACGACCTTCTCCTTGTGCCAAAACATCCCCTAAAGGGGTGATGCCCATGTAAATTAGGGTTTTATTTGTGCAAAAGTGAAATTTTAAATGAATTGTTTAATATTACTTTTTTAAGGGGGACATATTAGGGTTTTTGACCCCTAATATTGTGGTCTACCCATTAATTTGTGGAAAAGTCACCTTGGTGACATTTTGTATAAATAAGAGATCATACGATCTCATTATAACACAAATCTCCTTAATAGTGAGAAGTATTGGTCTGAAATTTTCGCTACACTTGGCTCTTTTTGTCTCTTGTGCACTTGTTTATGGCTATATTGATGAATGGTTGATGGAGCAATGAGGCACTAGCCTTGGATGATTTTTTCTATCTTTTATGGTGGATTATATTGGCATCTCTCTTGATCTTGGTATGGTCTTTTACTATTATGCTATCATTTTTTTTAAGTCAAGGATTGTTGTGCTAGGAGATAGGTGGGAAGTATAAGGGCATACACCCCCACCATAGTATTCATCGTTTTATGCTTCATCACATTGATTATACATGGGTTTTCTAAGAGAAGTATAAGGGCATACACCCTCTTAGCTTAAACCCTAGCTAGAGAAACTTGCCTTGGGAAGTAAAAGGTATTACACCCACAAGGAAGTAGCTTATCTAGATATTTGTTTATTTTACTCCATTAACCCAATAGTAAAGGCACTAGTCATATATTTTATTCATTGGAGATATAAAATCATTGCCTTGGGAAACGTGAATTTTATCTTTTGAAAGATGTCTTGCTTGGAGTTAGTTTGCCTCATTGAGAGGAGTCTTCCTCTATTATGGCGTCCCCTCTCTCCCAATACTTCTTGCTGCTGTTATATAATTATATCTTCAGCCATTAGGGATGCAGAAACCCTCACTCATTTGCTTGAATAACTCTCTTATCAACCATTGGATTTTCCTCAAAGTTTGCACACTTATTCTTCTTGGTCGAGCACAGTTTTTGGAAACTTTTGAGGGGATTTCAGTGGCTGGTTTTATTTCTGTAGTACATGGAATTTTACATCCATAAGGCTGATATAATTTTCTGCAGATAATTGTTTACAACAACCTGATCTTTTATTGCTAGAATATTGGTTTTCATATTGAGTTTATCTAGTCATTTACTAGTTTTCTCTTGCATTTTCTACTTGATCTCTAACATTTGTTAAGTAGATTATAGTACAATATTATTTTGGATATATATTGTTATCTATTGCTGCAAATTAGGTACAACGAGCTTAAATTTCTCATCCAACTAAAAAACATCATTGAAAAGTGTATTTTCTTGTGTCTCGAGCAGGTATTTCACCATTTGTAGGTTACTCAACATAATTGGAAATCCTTGGACCTTCCCAAGACTTCATTCCACACATTTAACTCCTCTTAGACTTAACCTCTAGCAGATTCACTTCCATTTATCTCCATCTCTATCTCAATCCCCCTAGGGTCACCAGGATCGCCTCCCTAAAGTGACCTAGTCACCCTTGAAGTGTAGGACCTACATCGAGGTGACATTGGGTGTAGGATTCCCAAGTTGTAGCACTTTATTTTTGATTAGGTCGGGATTTTCCCAACCTAAAACTTGCACTATAAAATTTTGGTGTCGTTGCCGAAGAAGTTTTTTAATATTCTTCGTACCCTAAACAACACTTTGGTAAGCTATCCCAAAGCCTTTTTCGTTAGCTTACCTAGAGACTCCACCCGAGGGACATTCCCTTTCCATATTTATTGATGAGTTCATTTTGAAACTCATCTGGCGACTCCACCTTCCCAGAATCCTTCTTTCCCAAACCTTTTCCCCCTAGGAGGTTCAATCCTTCTAAGGTTTACCAAAGAAGGCCTCCTATCAAGTCTCTCATTGCTAAAACCATTTTCCATAATACCCTTCCTCTTGTTCCAATGGATAACCCTTGGGAAAGGGACCTCTACAAACCCCTTAACATGGCCAATATCCAAGGTTACCCTAACAAAATTCCAATATAAGTCGACAAGTGGTTGCCAAAGTTCCCAAGAAACAATGTGATAACTGCCAAAGACCACATTTATGTCATAGGTCGAGAGATGGACAATGCATGTATTGATCATGAAGATGTGGCCATGAGAATATTTGCTTCATCATTGACTATAGAAGCCCTTTATTGGTTTGAAGGAGTCCCTGATAATAATATCATGTCATATGATGATTTTTCCAACTTATTCAAGAGCAGATGGTCGAGAAAAGCAGATGGTGAGAAACTTGGAACTCAGTTCAATCAAATAAAGAAATAGGAGAATGCAATGGTGAGGGAATTCATTTCTAGTTTTGACAGGTTGTACAATCAAATTCCAACAAATTACCCTCCTACAACATCATCAGTTTGTCTCCTTTACATGAATGATTTTGAAGGGAATTTATGATACATTCTTAAAGATAAAAATCCCACATCATTGACAAAGGATAAAACATTCAATATCGACATTGAAGAGAATCTCCTTGATTCAAAAGTAGAGCCTTTCTAGTACCCTCATAACAATACATAATCAAGGATGAAGGTTTCCAACAATAGTGTTCCTGATTCGATTGCTCTCCTGACACAAAAAATAGACCAAATGAGTAATCAGTTTGTTTAGGTGCACAATCAACTTATGAACCGTATGACTACAGTGGAAATAAATCAATATGCTCCTAGACCTCAGTTTTCCAGACAGTAGAGAGATGCCACCAATTGGAAACCAAGACCTGAACAAGAGGAAAAGGCCCTAGATACTTTGAAACTTGTTGGGACAGTTTATATAGAAGCTTGGTGTCTCCCATGCCAAGAACCCCACAGGGAAGATGAGTTCCCCCGACAAGATGAAGATTAACCTAACGATATGAACTTCACGATTTGCAATCTCAACTATGAATAGGTTAATCAATAGAATATCAATGAAGCCAGAAGAATAGGAGAAAGAGAAGGGATACTATGTGCCTTAAGTAAATTGACAGATGATAAGAAGAAGGAATTGAGGAGGAGGGAAATCCTAACCTACAGAAGAAAAAATGCTTCATCCCCTCTATCACAACCTAATACTCCTCTTCCATCAATAGAAAAGGTGGCTTCACCACCTCCACTATTGGTATGTGAGTTTCTTCCTAATCCAACTCCTACAAATGACATTCAGTTAAATATAGATGTTGCAAGCATGTTTGAAAAACTGAATATGACAGTCCCTATGACAGAAATGTGTAAGATCCCTTACGTAAAAAGGGAAATTTTGAAAATATTATAGGTTCCAACCGAGGGAGAGGATCCTCCCGTCATGTTAAACATTATGTATCTTAATCGAACAAGGGAAAATAACCCTCCTTTCTATCTTCCATTAGGCATGAATGGCCTTCGCATGAACAACTGCATGCTTGATTTAGGGGCCTCAACAAATGTCATATAATTGAAGGTAATGAAATAAATTGTTTTGAAGACAACTCGACCTTATGGAAATGTATGTGGTATTGATTCCAGAAAGGTCAAAATCCTCAGTGTATGTGAGGATGTTGAGGTTTTCCTGGTTGATTTTCCACATATCAGCATTCTCATGGACATAGTAGTGATCGATGTTCTATATGCTTGAGGGGTGATTTTCTCTAGGATTTGGTCTACTTCTCTTGGGGGTTTTCTTAGCATGGATCTCATTCATGCACACATTCCTATGGGAGATGGCACTTTTCAGATACTATATAATCGATAGAAAACTGATATACACATGATGGATTCCTGATGGTCCTGATTATGCCAGCGAATGAAATTATGATGTACTCCCACAAATGATTAAGTATGATCCATATGAGGTACATTTTATGCAGGAGGACTCCATAGACATGATTCTTCCATGGAAATATCAATACAAACACAAACTTGCACAATACCATGGAAAGGATCCAGGGTCTATCCAAATTTTGAAGAAGGAAGATTGAAAAAAAAGAAATCGTCAAAGATACAATCCACACAAATATTCCATATGATGAGAATACTCCTCACATCGATTTAAATGAAGGAATTCTTGTGCTCATGTGGGATAAAAGAAAGGGAAATCCCAGATATGACAAAAAAGAAAACAATTCATGGCTTGTCCCTTACATCATCAAGAATAAGTTTGACAAAGAAAGGTACTATATGACAACATTAGACGAGATAAAGATGCCACTACCAGTAGATGGATCTCTTCTCCAACCTCAAATCCAGGTCACATGACTTCTTTAGGGACGGTGCCCTAGGTAAGTAGGCAAGTCATTTTGATTCCCTGCATTTGCATCTTGAATGCTCATATTAGTTTAGATGCAATTGATTTTCATTTTTCTCTACTTGCATATTGATTTCATGCTTATCTTAGAATTTTTTTTTAAAATGTCAAAATATTATTTTTCTATCTTAGTTGGTTTTGATTATGATCATACAAGAAAAAGGATGAATAGGCCATCCTACACTTGATAGTTTGATGTTTTCCAGCAAGAACATGTCTACCAGGAGATGCTATAGTTCTCATGCACTCTACGATGAGCACATGTCCCCAAGTAGGAGCCAGATGTTATCCCCATTTTGTGGATAACTAAGGATATTATGTCTCGAGGCCCTCAGGTTGTAGATATGGAGCACTAAGAGAGTACATGACCACCAATACCCTTTTATACAGATGGAAAACCCATCACCACCACATATGGTCACAGTTTTTCAAATGGTATCCACCACACCAGATGGCTTCCGGAAGGAAGTGGGGCTTTCTCCATGAGGTACAAGTCAGTATTATAGTGAGCATCATTTCAATATTTAAGCCATTTGATTGTGTTGTATCTTATATTTCTCTAGATTTCATGATATATGTTTGGACATTATGCCTTTTTCCCTGCTTCACCTTGGTGGTTGAAATTGTGCCCTAGTAAATGGTTTTCCTTAGGGATGGGTTTTCTATTGGGAACTCCCTTAATGAGCCACCTTACCATTCCCGACCATACTTACCACTTTCCACAATTGTTCCCCCACATTTCCTTATCTCTTGGGATTTTAGGGTGTATTGACCCAAGAAGGGGTTGTCCCTCATTCTATGGGAAGAAGGGGTTGAAGGCCTAGAGGGGTTGATGTTGGGTAAAAGATAAAATCCTTGTATAAAACTTCCAGATGCTTCACCCAAGAATCACCCAAGAAAGCAATGAAACACTTATATTTGAGTAAAGGGGACCCACAATATAATAAAGAATGCTTAAAAGGTTAGTTGAAGGATAGGATGTCTCATCACCATCTGACCTATCATGTCCATGAATATTTAGTGGTATGACATTTTCATCATCTAGTCACCAAACCAGGGCAATCTCTCTCAATTTCATGATTGAGAGAAAGGGGGTCTCATCACGAGTTGTCCTTCTCATTTCCACTAGGTGTTTATGGTTGACATTTACATCATTTGGTCACCACATCAAGGAAGTGAACTTCAACCTCTCCTTTTTATATATTGAAATAAAACAAAGAAATAAAGATAAAAGGAAATTGATGGGCTTGAAAAAACATGCATTGCAGATGAAGGTACCACACACCCTCTACAAAGGCACCCATGAATGAGACACTACAACCCCTTGTATGTCATGATCCCTATTCCCATTGAGTCTTGACCCCAACCACTTCATCCACTTTACATGGCTTAGAGAGGGATCTCTTGGAAATTCTCCTTGACCTAGGGAAAGATCTACCCAATAGGACACCTTCTCAACCCTCCCATATTCAAGCTTGACAAGTCGCATAATGTCTTTGAGAAATTAATTGTTTGATATAGTGATATTTGATTCACATGCTTAGATGGATTATTTATTGATTGGATTAACTTATCATGATGTTATGATTTGATATTCTTGAAGGGCGTGCTCATTTGTCTTTGCACGACCTAGATGGTGGACAATTTTGGCAGAACAAGCCTAGTTGGGGCTTCCATGGGGCTACAAGCCCACATGTTGAATGCCAAGGGACCGTATGTCAGATGAACAATATCAGACTTGGAAGGCCTTGATGATGACTTGGATGACATAGCCCAACCCTCACTTGCCAAATGATTTTCCCAAGAGAGGAAAAACATCCTCTTTTTTATCTTGATGTCATGTGTGGGGGGCTAGGGCATGGTGGTGAGATGATATGCATTGGCACTTGGGAGTTTTGAGGTGTTTGAGGCTTTGACCATGAAGGAAGACATTTGGATGCTTGACACGTGGCTTTGGGAAGTCTTACTACCCTCCTACATCACCAAGGACCTTCTTCTTTGACCAAAACATCCCCTAAAGGGGTGACTTCCATGTAAATTAGGGTTTATTTGTGAAAAAGTGAAATTTTAAATGAATTTTTAATATTACTTTGTTAAGGGGGAAAGATTAGGGTTGTTGACCCCTAATCTTGTGGTTTACCCCTTAATTTGTGGACAATTCACCTCGGACGTGACATATTGTATAAATAAGAGATCATAAGATCTCATTTTAACATAACTCTCCTTCATTGTGAGAAGTATTGGTCTAAACTTTTTGCTACACTTGGATATTTTTGTCTCTTATGCACTTTTTTATGGCTATATTGATGAATGGTTGATGGAGGAGTGAGGCGCTAGCCTTGGATGTTGTTTTATAGATTTTATGGTGGATTATCTCGGCATCTCTCTTGATCTTGGTATGGTCTCTTACTATTATGCTATCATTTTTTTTAAGTCGAGGATTGTTGTGCTAGGATATATGTGGGAAGTATAAGGGCATACACCCCCACCATAGTCTTCATCATTTTATGCTTCATCTCATTAATTAAATACAAGGGTTTTATAAGAGAAGTATAAGGGTATACACCCTCTTAGTTTAAACCCTATCTAGAGAAACTTTCCTTGGGAAGTAAAAGGGATTACACCCCCAAGAAGGTATCTTCTCTAGATATTTCTTTATTTGACTCCATTAACCCAATAGTAAAGGCACCAGTCATATATTTTTTGTATTGGAGATATAAAATCATTGCCTTGGGAAACATGAATGTTTATCTTTTGAAAGATATATTGCTTGGAGTTGGTTTTCCTCGTTGAGAGGAGTCTTCCCCTATTAGGGTGTCCCCTCTCTCCCACTACTTCTTGATTATGTTACTGAATTACATATTATTCCATTAGGGCTGCAGAAACCCTAACTCATTTTCTTGAATAACTCTCTTATCAACCATTGGATTTTCATCAAAGTTTGCACACTTATTCTTCTTGGACCAATGCACTTTTTGGCAAAGTTTGAGGGGATTTCAGTGGCTAGTTTTGTTGTTGTAATACATTGAATGTTACATCCATAAGGATGATATAATTTTTTGTAGAAAGTGTTTACAACAGCCCGATCGTTTATTGCTAGAATATTGGTTTTCATATTGAGTTTAGCTAGTCATTTACTAGTCTTTCTCTTTCATTTTCTACTTGATCTATAGAATTTATTGAGCATATTATATGTACCATATTATTTCTGATATATACTTTTATCTATTTCTTCAAATTAGGGAAAAAAAATATTAACTTGCCGATCCAACTAACATACATCATTGCAAAGTGTCTTTTCTTGTGTCTTGTGCAGGTATTTCACCATTTGCAGGTTACTCAACATACTTGGAAACCCTTGGACCTTCCCAAGACTTCATTCCACACATTTCACTCCACTTAGAATTGACCTTTAGGGGCCTCAATTCCATTTATCTCCATCTCCATATCAATCCCCTTAGGGTCACCGAGATCTCCTCCTTAGAGTGACCTAGTCACCCTTGAAGTGTGGGACCTACATCAAGGTGACATTGGGTGTAGGATTCCCAAGTTGTAGCACATTTTTTGTGGTTGGGCCAGGATTTTCCCAACCTACAAATTGTGCTATAACAAGACCCATCCTTAGGATTCATCGTCAAACATAGAGAATCCTCAATATCCCTATCGATCACGATGGAATTTTCATAGAGTAAGGAAATATAAGAGTCCCATTCTTCCACCAACTCTCTAGGGAGGCCCAACATAGCTGAGTCCAACCATACGAATCTGCCTCTCAGTCGAGGATCACCCAAATAGACATCAGATAACAAACAAATATTGTCTTCATGTAAATGATTCAACATGAAAATTGATAATATATAACGATTTTCAGTGCCCAACCAGGGGTCCAAACTAAGTTTGATGTGCCTCCCATTTCCTACTCTCCAAGTAGTCCAAGGTCCCACCAACTAAAATGAATCTACCAATGATTTACACACAATGAACCCTTTGGACGATTTGACAGTGATGCAGAACCAATCTTCAATACTAAGACTTGATATGTATTTTTAGCTCATAACCCTCACCCAAAGCGAATTAGATTGGGTTAGACACCACATGTTTTTTCCATCCAGGGCTTGATAAAAAAATCGAGTGTCCTTGAGACCTCACCCCCCAAATTCCTTAGGGGAGGTGATAGTCTTCCAACTGACTAAATGAACTCCTCTCAGAAGGTTATTCCCATTCCATAGATATTTAAAACTTAACCTACGAATCTTGTCCAATATTCCCTTAGGAATGATTTCTATTGAATTCCAATACACAAGAAGACCTTCCAAGACTGATTTTATTAGAACTAACCTACCCCCTCTTGACAACAACCTGTTCATCCAAATTGAGACTCGAACCTCCACTTTTCTAATAATCCCACTCCAATATTCTTTACGATAATGATTCAGCCTAAGGTGAAAGAAAAGGTATTTAAACTCATATTCAAAATAATTTCGTTGAGTTGGGATTAAGGAAAGGAGATACTTGGACTCTTCTTTAGAAAACTTAGTGAGAACAATGCACGATTTATCGAAGTTGATCGACATGCCTGAAGCTCAACAGTAGAGGTCAACCAATATTTTTTAAATCGATATGTCTCTCAAGGAACCATAGACACTAGAAAAAACTTCATCGATGAAAAGGAGGTGAGATAACGTCTCTGACTCTGAGACTTTAACCCCACTCAAAGAGTCATGATTACAAACATCCCTAATAAGTCTACTCATACCGTTGAAAATCAAAAGGAATAAGAAAGGAGACAGAGGGCAACCTTGACGAAGCCCCTTAGAGGCTCTGAAGAAATGTGAAGGAGAATCGTTAATGAGGACGACAAAGGAAGCACTTTGAACAAATCCCATGATCCAATTTACTGCTCTGCCTAACATTCCTATCTGAAGAAGGGCCAATCTCAATAATATCCAACAAACCCTGTCGTATTCTTTTGAAGGTCCAATTTAAGAATGGTTTCCTTAATATTCTTTTTTTTCACAAAATGGAGAACTTCCTGGACCATATCCATTGCATCATGGATATGACAATTAGGGACAAATCCAAACTTATCTTCCCCAATAACCTCATTCAAGAGAGGCCTAATCCTTCTAGCAATAATCTTGGAAATCAATTTATATACCACATTGTAGTAAGAGATCGGTCGAAATTCGTCAAGTGCGACAACATCTTTCTTCTTAGGAATAAGGAAAAGAAAAGTTGAATTTAAGGCTCTGTGGACTCTTCCCATCCTCTAAGACTCCTTTACTACTTCCATTAGATCTTCTTTCAACAGCTTATAGAAAGATTTAAAAAATTCCACTGTGAATCCATCTGGCCCAGGGCTCTTATCGCTCTGCATTGAGGAAAGAGAAACACTCAATTTAGCTTCTGTAACTTCAACATTCAAAGCTTGGTTCATTTCATCCAAAAATATTGAGGGAATCTTGGTTACTACCTCAAGGGTTTCTTAAATAAGACACCTCGTCAGAGCCTTAAATATATCTTCAAAATAGCTAACACCTACTTCTACCTTTCCATGAAAATAACTTACCAACACACCCTCTCCATTCTTGATTTCCCAAATGGAATTTAAATTTATTCTAATATTGGAAAAGTTATGGAACAATTCCATATTGCAATCACCAGCTTGGAGCTAAAGGGAACGAATTTTTTGTCTCCATTCAATCTCCTCATTCTTCAACCATGTAGATTTTCTCTCCTCTAGGTTTTTGAGGTTTTCAAGAAGTGAATCACTTAGAGCATAAGCGTCAATGGATCTTCGAAGACTGGATAGACTTTCTTCTATTTCCACTATCTCACTTTGCTTTCTTGCTCACCAAAATGGGAGCCACAACTTAATTACCTCCCTAAGAATCTTTAGGTTAGCTTTCATTTGAACCATCAAAAGATCTTGATTCTCATGAGAGAGTTTGATCCAACATTCGTTTACCAACTTTTTGAAATCATCATCCTCCATCCAAACTTGATTTAAATTTAAGGGATTTGGAGGAGCCTCTGATCTGAATTTCCATAGTAGAGAGATTGATCTATGGTCAGAGCTCCCACCTTCCTCAAAAAATGACTTGAACCTGAAACTGATACCCAACAATGCCTCCAAAACAAGGAATCTATCTAAACTCTTAGCTACTTCTTCTCTACCGGTTCTAAATTTGTGCCAAGTAGGAACAAGCTTGGTTGGATCTACGTCAACTAGATTATGGAATTCAAGAAAATATTGGAAAAATCCCCCTTAATGGTCTTCTCTGTGGTGCAAGCTCCAAACATCCCAAAGGGATAAAGTGAATTTCAAGTCGCCACCTACTAATATCAAAGGATCATTGAAAACTCTTTCCTCAAACAATTCTTCCCAAAAGGGGGACCTGTCGGAGTAAGGGCCATAGATATTTACCACAGAAAAATCAAATGCACATTCCTTATGCCTCAATTTAACAAAAATGGATGTATGAAACATTGAGGAAGAAACAACTTTGAATTCTAGGCTCCATCCCAATAGAATCCCTCCCGAAAAACCTTCTTCATCCACCGAACTAAAAGACCAATTTTCCATCCATGAACTACACAATTTAACCTTCGTCTCACTAGGGCACATCGTCTCCCGCAGCAGGATGATATCCGACTTAAGGCTCAGGAGAATCCTTTTGAGGGAGAGTTTTTTAGTGGTGACCCCAACCCCTCTACAATTGAAATAAAGGATAATCATTTAGAGGGGGGGAACGAGGTGCTCCCCTCTCTAAGGTCCCTGATAATGGTAGAATGAGTTCATTTTATAACTTCTCCAACCACCTTTTCCCTATCTTTCAAAATATTAGACTTCCTACCTGCTTGAGACAACACAAGGGGTTTCAACGCTAAGCCCCCCTTTGAGGAAGCATCACCAGAAAGATGACCTTTGGAACATATGGCATATCTACCAACCAAAGGAGAGGAGGGAGAGGGAGGATGGGAAGGGGGAAATAGAGAGGTTCCATCATAGGAGCCCACATAATATTGAACTTATGAAGAGGGAGAAAGGGGAGGGGAGGGGAGAGAGACATTAACAACAAGTGTGAAAGCTGAAGCATCGAGGTTCAACAAGGGAGAAGGGACCAAACCAACTTCAGGGCTCACATGAACAAGAGGAGGGGGGACAAAAGGGGTAGAATCCTCACCAAGATGGGACAAAGATAGAGGCCAGGGAGCCAAAGGATCATATGAAAATGAAACCATATCTTCCACAGAAGGAGTAACTTCAAGAAACGTTTCCTCTGGAGAAGAGAAAAGAGGAGACTCCTTCCCAGAGATCATACCTAAATTAAAATCATGGACCTCCAATCCACCTGAAGCAGTTGGTGTCTTCGCACTGCAAACAAGTTCCAAAGAATTTGAAACCTCTTTACCTTGAATAGAGACCACTTCCACATGGGCCTGGCACCCTTCCAAATTCTTAACATGCGATACTTTGAATGGAGATTTCATAGAGGGAATGACCTTGGCACATTGAGCCTGAAGATGACCTATTTTGTGGCACCCGTGAAATATAAACATAAGCTTCTAGTAGTCCACGTTTTGGGTCTAGGTCTTATTGTTGAAGACAATTTCTATGCTACCAACTAGCCCTTCATGAACGTCCACTTCCACCTGGATCCAAGCCCAACTTATGTCCTTCTTAGACGCCCAATTCGGCTCTAGACTTACAAAGGAACCAATTTTGTTACCTAAAACTTCCAAATAATCCCTTGACTAGAATTCCAAGGGCAACCCAGAAATAATTGCCTATACCTTCATCTTAGAGACTGATTCCCACATTAGATCGAAATCAACTGACCAAGGTTTCAAATTAAGGCCCACCAATCTCCAAGACCAATTATTTCTTAGGATTGTAGATATGTCTTCTTTAGATTTCATTAAAAAGGAGAACCAACCCCGCTGCAATACATGAACAAGAGGTATGTAACTGAGAATAAGATATCATCCCTTCTTCACCCATGAAAGAATTTCCTTTTCGCCAGACATTTTACCAGAAAAAATGCCTACCAAAATATTTCTGTCAAACTGAGAAATTTCAGGGATGGATATGTCCACTCACACCACCATTTTTATTGCACCACCCCTTTCTTTGATACACATAGAAGAGCATTTAGGAAACTAAACCCCGTTGTCATCTCTTCCAAAACTACCTTTGATTCTCGATGGCAATCTTTTCTCAAGATAGGGGAGAGGACGATCTTCCATATGAAAACAAGCCTTCAGACCGCAAAGAGACGAGTTAAAGAGTCGAGCAGGAAATCCTATGAGTAAAATGGATGGACAATCGCAAGAAAAGGTAAAAGGGTATGAATCTGGACACTGACTAAAGTTAGCATGAGCCCCATCCTGGGAAGATCCATTTTTTGGACGTCCGAATGCCACCTGGAGAGGATACAGAGGCCTGGAATGTTGCTCGAGGAACTCATCTTGTGTGAGAAAAGATGCATCTAGGGGTGGACTTTCTTCGTAGTCCACTAGGTCTAACGGAGGAGTTTCCATGAGGATAGGGCATGTGGAAAGCATGTGAATATAGGGAAGGGAAACGAGAGGGGAAGGGGAGGAGAAACATCTGAAGCCGATAAAAAAAAATAGGATTTAGAGACGGGAGGTACCGAATAAAGGGACAGGGAAGGGGAGGGGCTTAGACTAGCTGCAAATAATATCCCCTGAAGAACCAACTATAGATCCAATATTGAATTCCCTAATCGAACATTGTTTGAACTTGTACAACAACAAAAAAAAACAATTTATGGAAAGCAACAAAAGGGTATGGGATTGACTATAGATATTTAATCTTATTTATATTATGTTAACATAAGTATATGGAATAGGATCATGGTGAAATTCTTCTTCTTATAAGTTGGAAAACAATCTATTCTCTTATCTTGGCTACCATTTTCTTATAAACTCAACTATGTTTTTCTTTTCCTTATTTTTTACTATAGTACAGATGAAAAATATATGAAACAAAAAAAATAGAAAATTACCATTCGTATCTCAAATAGTTTAGGTAGAGAGGAGACTAACCAATGAAAAAGAGAAACTAGAAGAAGTAAACGAAGGTTTTTATGGGCAGGCTATTAAAGAGGGAAGATTCCTTTTGTGAACCATTAATCCTTTTGACATGTTTGTTGCTAGCACTCCACATACAATGTTTCAACTAGATATTTCTTAGCAGTATTTTTCCATTTTCTTCCCAACTTCAACCAAAATATTGATGCCAAGATTCATATTTATAATATTTCTTCTTGTTCTTGTGATGTCACAGATTCTAAATTCCACATAGATATCACTACGACAATTAGTCAAAGCCTCGATATTTTCTTGTCGGTTGGACACCTAGAAAAATATCTTTCACTATTGTCTCCAAGTAAACTATTTGTGAAATGATGGCACAACACAAATTTTGGAAGATGTGAAGTGAGATGAAGGCCCCTCCAATGCTTTATGTTCATGTCCAGAGAGAAAGAAGGAGAAGGAAGGCAAGTCAAATACTGTTACTAACTCTTTCGTCTCTCTCTATATTCCCCTTTCTCAAACCTGAGAACTTCATAGTCTAAATCAATTCGATTTTTACAGGCCCATGCATGAATATGAGGCTAAAATACTTCCATTGAAAAAAGTATAGAAACATCTAATAAAAGGAGAGGAAAGGAGTTACAAAGTTAAAGTGGAGTGAGTTCACAAGTGTAATGTAAGGACATGAAGAGGATGAGTCGTGGATGTAGGTGGCAAGGGGAGAATTAATTGTGAGAATGGTATAGGTATACATTAATTTAATGAATGGTGTTGTCTAAGCATTCGATTTTTTGAACTTTTTATCGGAATCCAACGAAACAGATCTTGGTCAAATCATTATTTTTTGTTGTTTAAATTGCATTTTTTGAATGCATAAATGGATTCAACATCTTGAAAAGCCATTGGGGAACTCGAATTATATAGACTCAATCACTCAAATATGGAGTTCCAACAATTTTTTGTTGGATTTTGGACAAAATTGATCTTAAAATATGCCCGTGAAAACATCAAAAAGTCAAATGTTTAGACTACTCGTTTAATGAATATGTTGATGGGGTTAGAAAAATATATTCCTCATTAGCGAATGACATCTTATCAAATATTTAATACGCCACACAAATTGTTTTTCTCCTCCACCTCCTTTGCATTACTTCTAGTGCACTGCCACGAGATACCACCAGCAACAACGAAAGACAATTTATTTTTCTCAAGGATGAAAATTGATATAGGGAGCAGATAGATGGAGTTGGAAAGAATTGATCACTTTCATATCAATAATTATGGCCTTCGTCTCCTTAACAACGTGATGATACCTCACCCAAGTATGGTCAACATTAAATGTGGTAATAATGAAAATTCTACACATTACAAATAAAACTAGGACATTAATATTAAATTTATTACAAATTTTAGGGTTACATTAAATAATTTTCTCAATCCCAAGAAGGTCAATGTTCGCTCTACAATAATACCAAAAAAATCAATGAATGGTATGAGAGATAGATAAATTCAAATATTTAAAAATAATAATAAAATTCAAAGTGTAATGTCAAACTATAGAAAACACGTAATTCTTTTGGTCAATTAGCAAACTAATAAAAAAACAACACAAAACTCATTACTATATACCATGTCTCTCAATAGGTAAAACAATTCATAAAAAAAATATTATAATGTAAATTTAAATAGTATTTTTACATATGGATGTTTACAATTAAAAATTGCATATCTTAAAGGACTTCATCCCATTTGTCCTTAATAAATTGGGGTTAAAATGGATTTGTATCAATATTAACATTAAAAATATTAATATATTTGTAATGAATATATTTATCACTATTAGGAAATCCAAGACACTTCCACACTAATCCTAGCAGAAGAGGAGAAGAATTTAATCAAGAACGCAAATGAAAACAAGCAATCACACAGTACACCAAGATTTTACTGTGGAAACCCTTAACCAGGAAAACCGACATCCCTTTGAGCGTTCTTCTCTCTTGTTGTCTTATTCTTTCAGAATAAAAGGTTACATGTCTAACCTTGGTCCACACCTAAGACACAATCGACATCATACCCTCTTGCACAAGAAAGAAAAACCATGTAGCCAAATCAACTTACATATGCATGACCAACAACCTGCACTTACACATGCATTAACCTACAAAAGTGCATTTCAAGATAACCTTACAACAACAACCTTTATGGTCTTAAAACATGCCTCTGTATAGGATTTACAATAGGGAAAACTCTAAATATTGGTGCCCGAAAATGGTTACAAATCCATGCATATTATTGGATACAAATCCCGCAAATCCTAGGATTTTGTTGTAGTCGACTCCAATTTGGGTTTACCATTCAACTACCAATTGCCTTCATTCGGTCTCTAATCGATCGTCTCACGCCTTCACTTCAACCTCTTTTTGGTTGACTTGTCTTCAATACCTTCGACTTCAAATTTACCCGGTTGACTTCCTCATCCTTTGACTTGCTATCAATCTACGTTGACTTTAACTGTCAGTTGATTCACCTTGACTAGAATTTCACTGCAAAGAATATAACAACCCAACATTCTCCCACTTGTTGTCTTCTTTGCTAAAACAGGATATTCCTAAACTTTCACTCACAAACCCAGGGAAGCAATTCCCATTTCCTCTCTGCACCAAGAGAAATTCACAACACTCACAGACTTGGTCAATGAGTCTACTATGTTTTCCAGGTTGTCTAATTTCTCCAGTAGCACCTTGTTACTTTCCACCATATATATTACGAAATGGTGTTGTACATCAATGTGCTTAGTCTTTGAATGATAAGTAGGGTTCTTTGCCAAAAATATTGCACTTTGACTGTCGCAAATTACCTTCATAATTCTCTGCCCAAACCCAATTCTTGAACACAATATTTGAATCCATACTGCTTCTTTACTTCCATGAGTGGCCACCATGTATTCAGCTTCTGTTGTTGACAAGGCTATGACCGCATGTCGCTTTCTCATCCAACTTATTGCTCCACCGAACATCTTGAAGACATATCCGTTGGTTGACCTTTATCAATCCAGATCTCCAACCCATTCGGTGTCGATGTTACATGTCAGAATTCCTCACTTCGATAATTTCCCATTATCATTATCGCAAGTGTCACATTTTTTTTGCAAGTGTCGCAAAATTCATATTCTCGTCCCGCATGTGTCTCATTGCGGACGACATCATAAGAACACTTGGTACGTCCTATAAAACTTGTTAGAAGAGGAAAACATGTCATTTAGCAAAGCTTACAAATTTTTTACCTTGAATAATGATCATCTTAAATGATTTTTTGGAGATCAACGCTCCCCTGCCCACATGCAAGAAGCACTATAGCGCTTTGTTTCCAACTTTAATAGAGTGTCGATCTATTGAGAGAATCTTGGGGAAGAATCCCCCTTATCTCTAAGGACATCTAGAAATCATCTGAGTTAGTTTGACTCGAATCCAAGTTATAGGTTGGATCTAAGGGAAATCCCACAACTGATGGAATCATATCCTCAACTTATTCCAAAGATAGCTAAGGTGGTTGAGCCTCTCAATGCCTATATAAGGAGTCATTCTCATGGTGAAAAAAGGGGAGAATATCAGTGAAAAGTATTGTCATTTTGATTGTGGATATTTTGAGTAAGGGTTGGACAAGGAGGACTTGGTGAGGCTGTTGTATCTGCAACTACAGATTGTAAGCACCTTGTTATGTTCTCATTAATATATGTGCTTGGTTTGTTTCCTTCAAGTTTGTTTATGTTTGCATGGGCTTGTCTCTTCTTGATAAATTTAGTTTAAACTAATCTTGGTAGAATAGGAAGCATGCATTGTCTTTGTTGTCTATTGAATTACATAACTCATTAAATAGATTGAAGATCAAGTTCATCCTGGACCGAGCAAGGACACACTTAAGAAAAAGGCACATTGTGCCTTCTTCCTCTTTTCCTTTGACTATTTTAACTACATTTAAATGAATGTCAGTGTTCAATGTTAGCATTTTTCTATATTGGTCATAGGGGTCTAAGATCCAAGAGGACATTCACATGTCCATAGGGTAATTTTCCTACAACATTCGACAAAGCCATGTACATCCAATTTACTAGTGTCACATCCAAGTCTTCCTTGGTAGAATATAACATAGTCCTTTGTGCCACAAAAATACTTGAATACTCTTTTGATAGTTGTCTAGTGCTCCTTTCCAGGTGTCAACATGTACCTTCTCAACACTCCCACTGCATGGGAAATGTCTGGTCAAGTGTAGACCATCGCATACATCAGAATACCAACCACGCTTGCATAGGGAACATGTGCCATGTCCTTTATCTCTTCCCGTGTCTCTGGACGTTGTTCAACATCAAGCCTTTCTCCCACTGGAATTGGCACCTTCATCAGTTTGCAATCCATCATATTGAATAATTTTAGAACTATTTCAATACTTCGTATGATTCAACCATAGCTTTCTAGAGACTCGATCTCTCTTAATATCCATTTATAGAATGAAGTTATCTAAACCGAGATCCTTCATGTCGAACTTGGAGGATAGCTTCTTCTTCACCTCCTTTATTGCATCCATGTTTTTTCCAATCAGCATCATGTCATCGACATACAAAGCTACATATATGAAATTCCCACCTTCTTCCTTGGAATATATGCAGTGATCAACTTTACTTCTCACAAATCCCAAACTAAGAATGTATGTGTCAAACTTTGGGTACCACATCCTTGGCGATTTATTTAGACCATAAAGGGATATTTTGAGTTTTCACACCAACTCTTTCTTTCCCTTTACTACAAATCCTTCAGGTTGTTTCATGTAGATTTATTCTTCCAGGTCCCCATGTAGGAACATTCTCTTCACATCCATTTGTTCTATCTCTAGATCAAATGTTGCTGCCAGATACATTAGTACTCTAATGGAATTTATTTTTGCAATAGGGGAAAAAATCTCGCCAAAGTCGACTCCATCGACTTGGGAATATCCTTTTGCTACCAGTCGAACTTTGAACTTCTCAACTTGACCTACAAAATTCATCTTATTCTTCAACACCCACTTGCTACCGATGGGATTTCTTCCACTAGGTAACTTGACTAAATCCCATGTCTCATTCTTGTATAAGGATTCCATCTCTTCGACCACGTCGTCCTTCCAAATTTTACCCTTTGTCGAGTTGTCTACTTGACCGCCCGACTTGGGCTCATCGTTGATGGCAGTTAACATGAATGTGGAATGAAAGTTGGGTGGACTATACCTTTCAACTGATTTTCTTATTATTTTTTACCTCCTTACCACCAGATTCAATTGTTCCACCTCTTCCTCAAATTCATTCGACTCATCTGAATCATCTTCTTCGTTCCTCAGTTCAAACTGCACCGTATCAGGATAATTCTCGGTCTAAACAACTTCCTCAGGCTCAGATTTACCTCCAACTTCTTTGAAGACCACATCTTTATTTTACATTTTTCTCCTTGATGTAGGATCCCAAAGCTTATATCCTTTCATCCCTTCTTTATACCTGATGAAAATACATTTAACTTCCTTCTTGTCTAACTTGCTTTGATTTTCCTTGGGAACATGCACAAATGCATCATAGCCAAATACTTTGAGATGTGACAATGAAGGATTCTTACCAGATCATACCTCATTTGTAGTTGTGTCGACTAGTGCCGACGAAGGAGACACATTCACCAGATATCTTGCAGTCTCGACTGCCTCTACCTAGAATACTTGTGTGATCCCAACACCACTGAGCATGCTCCTTTCCTTGTCCATCAACGTTCTGTTCATTCTCTCAGTAACTCCATTTTTCTATGGGGTATATGGTGTGGAATTTTGGCATACTATGCCACACTGCTTACATAACTGATCAAATTCCTTTCCACAAAATTTTCCACCATTGCTAGTCTTCAACACTTTAATCCTCTTCTCTATCTAGTTTTCCAAAAGATATTTAAACTCCTTAAATCTCTCGAAAACCTCTGATTTATTCCTCAAGAAATATATCCATGTCTTCCTGGAAAAAATATCTATGAAGGAGACATAATACAGGGATCCACCAAGTGAAGGCACTGTAACCAAGCCAAACACACCACTATGAACCAGTTCTAGAATCCCATTTTCCCTTGTCACTCCATATGGAAACCTTACCCGACTTTGTTTCCCATATATGAAATGTTCAAAAAAGTCGACTTCTAAACCACATTCAGGAAAACCTGCGACCATACCTTTTCTTTGCATATATCTAAGTCCTTTTTCTCCAATGTGTCCCATCCTCTCGTGCCATAACCTGGTCGGGTCGAGTTCATCATGTCTTGTTGAGTCGGTTTGAATCGACTTATCTCTAGTCGATTCGAGTTGTGTCGATATCAAGTCGAAGCGAGTCACGGTCGATTCAATTTCAGGAGAAATGATGTTGTTGCATCCATTCGAGTCGACATTCCATAACAACTTGTACAAGGTACCAATCTAATATCCTCTCATTAAGACCATCACACCTCTAACCATTTTGCACGAATCCTTATGAAATAGAGTATGCATGCATGTATCATTCATCTTGCTGACAGATATCAGGTTTCTTGTCAAACCCGAAATGTGTAGCACACCTAGACGGATTATTTTCCTCCTATCCTGTAGTGTCAGTCAGACTCTTCCTAGTCCAACAATTATGGTTTTTTATTCATCCCCTAGGAACACATCACCCCCATCATATTGTTCATATTCACAGAACCATTCTTTACATGGTGTCATATTATTGGATGTTCCTGAGTCGATCAACCAAACATCTTGATCTGATTGTGTATTGGTTGACGTTAGGTACACATTAACTCCTTTTTCTGAGGTCATGTTTCTCTCAGTCGACTGCTTCTCATCAGATCCAACACTTCCTTTTGTTTCCTTCGACTTACAGTCCTTTTTATAATTCCAAGATTTACCACATTTCCAGCATCTTCGCATTGACTTAACCAGGGATTTAGATCTACCCTTCAACTTGAAATTTCTACAAGAGAATCTTCCTTTGTCTCTGTCCACCGATCAACCTCTCACTTCCAGAGAATCTTTGGTCGATCCTTCCGTGTTCTTCCTTCTCATTTCTTCCGACAACATAGAAGCAACCATGTCCTCTAGTGTTGGTGTTGTTGTATTACTCCCAATAGACACAACTAAGATATCCTAGGAGTTTGGAAAAGAACATAGTAGGATGATACATGTATCCTCATTAGTAATCTTTATATCCATAGAGGAGAATTGACTCAACACAGTGTTAAACGAATTTAAATACTAAGTCACCGAACTTCCATTACTCATCCTCAAAAGATACAATTTCTTTCTGAGAAACAACTCATTTAACAGATATTTCAAATGGTATAAGCTTCTCAATTTGTCCCACGGTTTCTATGCCGAATATTCACCCGAGACATTCAGTAGCACTGAATCTGCAAGACAAAGACGATTTTACTTATTTCTTTTCCTTTGATTTTCTCACATTCTTCCTTCGACATGCTTGTCGGTTGGGTACTTAGATAGACCATCATTCATTGTTCTAAATATACAAGAAGGTCTTCCATTTTAAGATTCCACTCAAAATTATGGCCATTGAATCTTTCTATATCTATTCTGGAACTGCTCACCATTCTTTATTGTGATATTTAAAACAATTTATGACTTACGACTCTTACTGTACCTATGGTTTAGTTATTAGATTCAATATTTGCATATCAATCTTTGATATACATGCCAAAGAATTACACCACTATGATAACTCACTTGTCGGGGCATACCTAATCTCTGATACCACATGTCAGGAAATGCATGACACTTCCACACTAATCCTAGAAGAAGAGAAGAAGAATTTAATCAAGAACACAAATGAAAACAAGTAATCACACAATACACCTAGATTTTACCCTGGAACCCTTAATCGAGAAAACCAACATTCCTTTGAGCGTTATTCTCTCTTGTTGTTTTATTCATTCATAATAGCAGGTTACATGTATAACCTTGGTCCACACCTAATACACAATCGACATCATACCCTCTTTCACAAGCATGAACAACCCTGTAGCCAAATCAACTTACATATGCATGACCAGAAACCTACACTTACACATGCATTAACCTGCAAAAGTTGATTTCAAGATCACCTTACAACATAAGCCTTTATAGCCTTAAAACACACTTATTTATAGGATTTACAATAGGAAAAACCCTAAATATTGGCACCCAAAAACGGTTATAGATCCAGGCATATCATTGGCTACAAATACCACAAATCACAGGATTCTGTTTCAGTCGACTCCAAGTCGGGTTTACCAGTCGACTACCATTCGGCCCTCATTTAGTCTCTATTCAGTCATCTCACACCCACACTTCAACCTCTTGTTGGTTGACTTTCCATTGATACGTTTGACTTCGAATTTACCTGGTCGACTTCCTCGACCTTCAACTTGTTGTCAATCTACCTCGACTTTGAATGCTAGTTGATTCACCTCGACTAGACTTTCACTACAAAGAATATAACAACTCAACAAGAACATCAATCATTTTTGTTAAATAAAATGTGCTAAATATACCAACTATCAATATATATGGGAATAATAACATTTTTAATGTGGTTGTTGCTAGTAACCACTTAGCTCATAGGAATATATAAATATTTAAATATTACCTATAATTCATATTAATTTATATTTGATTACTATATATTATATATTCACTATTATAATAACAAGTGACATAGTGGACAAGCCTCTGTGTACATATCAATAATTTTTTGTGGCCACTAAACTCTACAGCTGATTATTTTGTGGACAATAAACACTGCAACTAATCCGCAACCACGTAAACTTATATGTTCTCTCTCTTATATGGCTAGTAAACTATGTGGAAAATTATTTTGCAGTCAAGTAAAAATTTGGAAACCTATGCAACCAAGTAAATTATGTGGCCAAGGTTACAACCCTCAAAGGAATTTATGCAACTATTATTCATGATCAAAGAACATATTGTGATTATTACATACATATATGTGGTGACTCTATGCTCAAAGGAATTTTTATAGTGATTGCATCCCATATATGTGGTGATTCTCTACTGCAATTTTCCATATTTGTGATTATTCTAAGGTTATACTCTGTGAACACTGAGGCACAGTGCTTGCATGACGTTCTAAAATAATGATCTTGGTTGTGGTGATTTAACTCTATGAGGGGAATTGTATTGAAGTGGATCTACAACTGGGCTATTATGAAGTATATTTGAGCTCCATTCTATTTGTTTTTGCTACAATTCAAACCTTGTTATAAAGCAGGTGCACAAGTTTCTTTTCTTATTTATTTTCTCTACTTTCCAATATGAGCAATTCACCATAGATACCAAAACCTGTCAAGGGGATTCTTATAAAATTAACCCTAAATAACATTTATGAACATCTAGAATCATTAGAAAAACAGAGAGAAGAGAGAGAACCCAATATTCAAACAAAGTTAGAGGTAATGCTTAATAAAATATTTGGATCCTTAGAAGACAAGATTCATAACAAAATATTAGGTTTCAAGACTCAATTACATAAAATGAAGGTTATACTACAAGAAATGAAAAAAAAGAGACAAGAAAAGAAACAATCAACCCAAGAAGGAGAGATCGAAGAAAATTGTAATCTAAGAGACAAGATTAAAGAGCTAAAAGACAAGCTAACTAACAATGTTTCCCTAATCTAGAAAATAAATTGGATATCAAACCCATCATAGAGGAAATGGATAAATTAACTGAGTTGGATCACGATCATAAAAAAAAATCCTTGAACCTCATAATTTTTGGTACAAAAGAGAAGAAAGACGAGGACATGCTAGCAATAGTAAAAGAAGAACTAAAAAATAAGTCACAAATTGAAACAAGATACCTCATAGAAGTAAAGAGGTTGGAAAAAAATTGAACATAAATATAGGTTGATTCATGTCAAGGTAATCTCTCATGACCATAAATATGACATACTCAGTAAATATCTGAGCTTAAAAGAGTCAATAATATTTATAAATGAAGACCTCATTCCATAAGGCTGAGATGATTTAAGGAAGGAAGTTAAAAGGATAAAAGAAGACAG
>ML825273.1:68808-80117 GCA_009831015.1 Picea engelmannii | reverse complement strand
CTCACCCAAGTATGGTCAACATTAAATGTGGTAATAATGAAAATTCTACACATTACAAATAAAACTAGGACATTAATATTAAATTTATTACAAATTTTAGGGTTACATTAAATAATTTTCTCAATCCCAAGAAGGTCAATGTTCGCTCTACAATAATACCAAAAAAATCAATGAATGGTATGAGAGATAGATAAATTCAAATATTTAAAAATAATAATAAAATTCAAAGTGTAATGTCAAACTATAGAAAACACGTAATTCTTTTGGTCAATTAGCAAACTAATAAAAAAACAACACAAAACTCATTACTATATACCATGTCTCTCAATAGGTAAAACAATTCATAAAAAAAATATTATAATGTAAATTTAAATAGTATTTTTACATATGGATGTTTACAATTAAAAATTGCATATCTTAAAGGACTTCATCCCATTTGTCCTTAATAAATTGGGGTTAAAATGGATTTGTATCAATATTAACATTAAAAATATTAATATATTTGTAATGAATATATTTATCACTATTAGGAAATCCAAGACACTTCCACACTAATCCTAGCAGAAGAGGAGAAGAATTTAATCAAGAACGCAAATGAAAACAAGCAATCACACAGTACACCAAGATTTTACTGTGGAAACCCTTAACCAGGAAAACCGACATCCCTTTGAGCGTTCTTCTCTCTTGTTGTCTTATTCTTTCAGAATAAAAGGTTACATGTCTAACCTTGGTCCACACCTAAGACACAATCGACATCATACCCTCTTGCACAAGAAAGAAAAACCATGTAGCCAAATCAACTTACATATGCATGACCAACAACCTGCACTTACACATGCATTAACCTACAAAAGTGCATTTCAAGATAACCTTACAACAACAACCTTTATGGTCTTAAAACATGCCTCTGTATAGGATTTACAATAGGGAAAACTCTAAATATTGGTGCCCGAAAATGGTTACAAATCCATGCATATTATTGGATACAAATCCCGCAAATCCTAGGATTTTGTTGTAGTCGACTCCAATTTGGGTTTACCATTCAACTACCAATTGCCTTCATTCGGTCTCTAATCGATCGTCTCACGCCTTCACTTCAACCTCTTTTTGGTTGACTTGTCTTCAATACCTTCGACTTCAAATTTACCCGGTTGACTTCCTCATCCTTTGACTTGCTATCAATCTACGTTGACTTTAACTGTCAGTTGATTCACCTTGACTAGAATTTCACTGCAAAGAATATAACAACCCAACATTCTCCCACTTGTTGTCTTCTTTGCTAAAACAGGATATTCCTAAACTTTCACTCACAAACCCAGGGAAGCAATTCCCATTTCCTCTCTGCACCAAGAGAAATTCACAACACTCACAGACTTGGTCAATGAGTCTACTATGTTTTCCAGGTTGTCTAATTTCTCCAGTAGCACCTTGTTACTTTCCACCATATATATTACGAAATGGTGTTGTACATCAATGTGCTTAGTCTTTGAATGATAAGTAGGGTTCTTTGCCAAAAATATTGCACTTTGACTGTCGCAAATTACCTTCATAATTCTCTGCCCAAACCCAATTCTTGAACACAATATTTGAATCCATACTGCTTCTTTACTTCCATGAGTGGCCACCATGTATTCAGCTTCTGTTGTTGACAAGGCTATGACCGCATGTCGCTTTCTCATCCAACTTATTGCTCCACCGAACATCTTGAAGACATATCCGTTGGTTGACCTTTATCAATCCAGATCTCCAACCCATTCGGTGTCGATGTTACATGTCAGAATTCCTCACTTCGATAATTTCCCATTATCATTATCGCAAGTGTCACATTTTTTTTGCAAGTGTCGCAAAATTCATATTCTCGTCCCGCATGTGTCTCATTGCGGACGACATCATAAGAACACTTGGTACGTCCTATAAAACTTGTTAGAAGAGGAAAACATGTCATTTAGCAAAGCTTACAAATTTTTTACCTTGAATAATGATCATCTTAAATGATTTTTTGGAGATCAACGCTCCCCTGCCCACATGCAAGAAGCACTATAGCGCTTTGTTTCCAACTTTAATAGAGTGTCGATCTATTGAGAGAATCTTGGGGAAGAATCCCCCTTATCTCTAAGGACATCTAGAAATCATCTGAGTTAGTTTGACTCGAATCCAAGTTATAGGTTGGATCTAAGGGAAATCCCACAACTGATGGAATCATATCCTCAACTTATTCCAAAGATAGCTAAGGTGGTTGAGCCTCTCAATGCCTATATAAGGAGTCATTCTCATGGTGAAAAAAGGGGAGAATATCAGTGAAAAGTATTGTCATTTTGATTGTGGATATTTTGAGTAAGGGTTGGACAAGGAGGACTTGGTGAGGCTGTTGTATCTGCAACTACAGATTGTAAGCACCTTGTTATGTTCTCATTAATATATGTGCTTGGTTTGTTTCCTTCAAGTTTGTTTATGTTTGCATGGGCTTGTCTCTTCTTGATAAATTTAGTTTAAACTAATCTTGGTAGAATAGGAAGCATGCATTGTCTTTGTTGTCTATTGAATTACATAACTCATTAAATAGATTGAAGATCAAGTTCATCCTGGACCGAGCAAGGACACACTTAAGAAAAAGGCACATTGTGCCTTCTTCCTCTTTTCCTTTGACTATTTTAACTACATTTAAATGAATGTCAGTGTTCAATGTTAGCATTTTTCTATATTGGTCATAGGGGTCTAAGATCCAAGAGGACATTCACATGTCCATAGGGTAATTTTCCTACAACATTCGACAAAGCCATGTACATCCAATTTACTAGTGTCACATCCAAGTCTTCCTTGGTAGAATATAACATAGTCCTTTGTGCCACAAAAATACTTGAATACTCTTTTGATAGTTGTCTAGTGCTCCTTTCCAGGTGTCAACATGTACCTTCTCAACACTCCCACTGCATGGGAAATGTCTGGTCAAGTGTAGACCATCGCATACATCAGAATACCAACCACGCTTGCATAGGGAACATGTGCCATGTCCTTTATCTCTTCCCGTGTCTCTGGACGTTGTTCAACATCAAGCCTTTCTCCCACTGGAATTGGCACCTTCATCAGTTTGCAATCCATCATATTGAATAATTTTAGAACTATTTCAATACTTCGTATGATTCAACCATAGCTTTCTAGAGACTCGATCTCTCTTAATATCCATTTATAGAATGAAGTTATCTAAACCGAGATCCTTCATGTCGAACTTGGAGGATAGCTTCTTCTTCACCTCCTTTATTGCATCCATGTTTTTTCCAATCAGCATCATGTCATCGACATACAAAGCTACATATATGAAATTCCCACCTTCTTCCTTGGAATATATGCAGTGATCAACTTTACTTCTCACAAATCCCAAACTAAGAATGTATGTGTCAAACTTTGGGTACCACATCCTTGGCGATTTATTTAGACCATAAAGGGATATTTTGAGTTTTCACACCAACTCTTTCTTTCCCTTTACTACAAATCCTTCAGGTTGTTTCATGTAGATTTATTCTTCCAGGTCCCCATGTAGGAACATTCTCTTCACATCCATTTGTTCTATCTCTAGATCAAATGTTGCTGCCAGATACATTAGTACTCTAATGGAATTTATTTTTGCAATAGGGGAAAAAATCTCGCCAAAGTCGACTCCATCGACTTGGGAATATCCTTTTGCTACCAGTCGAACTTTGAACTTCTCAACTTGACCTACAAAATTCATCTTATTCTTCAACACCCACTTGCTACCGATGGGATTTCTTCCACTAGGTAACTTGACTAAATCCCATGTCTCATTCTTGTATAAGGATTCCATCTCTTCGACCACGTCGTCCTTCCAAATTTTACCCTTTGTCGAGTTGTCTACTTGACCGCCCGACTTGGGCTCATCGTTGATGGCAGTTAACATGAATGTGGAATGAAAGTTGGGTGGACTATACCTTTCAACTGATTTTCTTATTATTTTTTACCTCCTTACCACCAGATTCAATTGTTCCACCTCTTCCTCAAATTCATTCGACTCATCTGAATCATCTTCTTCGTTCCTCAGTTCAAACTGCACCGTATCAGGATAATTCTCGGTCTAAACAACTTCCTCAGGCTCAGATTTACCTCCAACTTCTTTGAAGACCACATCTTTATTTTACATTTTTCTCCTTGATGTAGGATCCCAAAGCTTATATCCTTTCATCCCTTCTTTATACCTGATGAAAATACATTTAACTTCCTTCTTGTCTAACTTGCTTTGATTTTCCTTGGGAACATGCACAAATGCATCATAGCCAAATACTTTGAGATGTGACAATGAAGGATTCTTACCAGATCATACCTCATTTGTAGTTGTGTCGACTAGTGCCGACGAAGGAGACACATTCACCAGATATCTTGCAGTCTCGACTGCCTCTACCTAGAATACTTGTGTGATCCCAACACCACTGAGCATGCTCCTTTCCTTGTCCATCAACGTTCTGTTCATTCTCTCAGTAACTCCATTTTTCTATGGGGTATATGGTGTGGAATTTTGGCATACTATGCCACACTGCTTACATAACTGATCAAATTCCTTTCCACAAAATTTTCCACCATTGCTAGTCTTCAACACTTTAATCCTCTTCTCTATCTAGTTTTCCAAAAGATATTTAAACTCCTTAAATCTCTCGAAAACCTCTGATTTATTCCTCAAGAAATATATCCATGTCTTCCTGGAAAAAATATCTATGAAGGAGACATAATACAGGGATCCACCAAGTGAAGGCACTGTAACCAAGCCAAACACACCACTATGAACCAGTTCTAGAATCCCATTTTCCCTTGTCACTCCATATGGAAACCTTACCCGACTTTGTTTCCCATATATGAAATGTTCAAAAAAGTCGACTTCTAAACCACATTCAGGAAAACCTGCGACCATACCTTTTCTTTGCATATATCTAAGTCCTTTTTCTCCAATGTGTCCCATCCTCTCGTGCCATAACCTGGTCGGGTCGAGTTCATCATGTCTTGTTGAGTCGGTTTGAATCGACTTATCTCTAGTCGATTCGAGTTGTGTCGATATCAAGTCGAAGCGAGTCACGGTCGATTCAATTTCAGGAGAAATGATGTTGTTGCATCCATTCGAGTCGACATTCCATAACAACTTGTACAAGGTACCAATCTAATATCCTCTCATTAAGACCATCACACCTCTAACCATTTTGCACGAATCCTTATGAAATAGAGTATGCATGCATGTATCATTCATCTTGCTGACAGATATCAGGTTTCTTGTCAAACCCGAAATGTGTAGCACACCTAGACGGATTATTTTCCTCCTATCCTGTAGTGTCAGTCAGACTCTTCCTAGTCCAACAATTATGGTTTTTTATTCATCCCCTAGGAACACATCACCCCCATCATATTGTTCATATTCACAGAACCATTCTTTACATGGTGTCATATTATTGGATGTTCCTGAGTCGATCAACCAAACATCTTGATCTGATTGTGTATTGGTTGACGTTAGGTACACATTAACTCCTTTTTCTGAGGTCATGTTTCTCTCAGTCGACTGCTTCTCATCAGATCCAACACTTCCTTTTGTTTCCTTCGACTTACAGTCCTTTTTATAATTCCAAGATTTACCACATTTCCAGCATCTTCGCATTGACTTAACCAGGGATTTAGATCTACCCTTCAACTTGAAATTTCTACAAGAGAATCTTCCTTTGTCTCTGTCCACCGATCAACCTCTCACTTCCAGAGAATCTTTGGTCGATCCTTCCGTGTTCTTCCTTCTCATTTCTTCCGACAACATAGAAGCAACCATGTCCTCTAGTGTTGGTGTTGTTGTATTACTCCCAATAGACACAACTAAGATATCCTAGGAGTTTGGAAAAGAACATAGTAGGATGATACATGTATCCTCATTAGTAATCTTTATATCCATAGAGGAGAATTGACTCAACACAGTGTTAAACGAATTTAAATACTAAGTCACCGAACTTCCATTACTCATCCTCAAAAGATACAATTTCTTTCTGAGAAACAACTCATTTAACAGATATTTCAAATGGTATAAGCTTCTCAATTTGTCCCACGGTTTCTATGCCGAATATTCACCCGAGACATTCAGTAGCACTGAATCTGCAAGACAAAGACGATTTTACTTATTTCTTTTCCTTTGATTTTCTCACATTCTTCCTTCGACATGCTTGTCGGTTGGGTACTTAGATAGACCATCATTCATTGTTCTAAATATACAAGAAGGTCTTCCATTTTAAGATTCCACTCAAAATTATGGCCATTGAATCTTTCTATATCTATTCTGGAACTGCTCACCATTCTTTATTGTGATATTTAAAACAATTTATGACTTACGACTCTTACTGTACCTATGGTTTAGTTATTAGATTCAATATTTGCATATCAATCTTTGATATACATGCCAAAGAATTACACCACTATGATAACTCACTTGTCGGGGCATACCTAATCTCTGATACCACATGTCAGGAAATGCATGACACTTCCACACTAATCCTAGAAGAAGAGAAGAAGAATTTAATCAAGAACACAAATGAAAACAAGTAATCACACAATACACCTAGATTTTACCCTGGAACCCTTAATCGAGAAAACCAACATTCCTTTGAGCGTTATTCTCTCTTGTTGTTTTATTCATTCATAATAGCAGGTTACATGTATAACCTTGGTCCACACCTAATACACAATCGACATCATACCCTCTTTCACAAGCATGAACAACCCTGTAGCCAAATCAACTTACATATGCATGACCAGAAACCTACACTTACACATGCATTAACCTGCAAAAGTTGATTTCAAGATCACCTTACAACATAAGCCTTTATAGCCTTAAAACACACTTATTTATAGGATTTACAATAGGAAAAACCCTAAATATTGGCACCCAAAAACGGTTATAGATCCAGGCATATCATTGGCTACAAATACCACAAATCACAGGATTCTGTTTCAGTCGACTCCAAGTCGGGTTTACCAGTCGACTACCATTCGGCCCTCATTTAGTCTCTATTCAGTCATCTCACACCCACACTTCAACCTCTTGTTGGTTGACTTTCCATTGATACGTTTGACTTCGAATTTACCTGGTCGACTTCCTCGACCTTCAACTTGTTGTCAATCTACCTCGACTTTGAATGCTAGTTGATTCACCTCGACTAGACTTTCACTACAAAGAATATAACAACTCAACAAGAACATCAATCATTTTTGTTAAATAAAATGTGCTAAATATACCAACTATCAATATATATGGGAATAATAACATTTTTAATGTGGTTGTTGCTAGTAACCACTTAGCTCATAGGAATATATAAATATTTAAATATTACCTATAATTCATATTAATTTATATTTGATTACTATATATTATATATTCACTATTATAATAACAAGTGACATAGTGGACAAGCCTCTGTGTACATATCAATAATTTTTTGTGGCCACTAAACTCTACAGCTGATTATTTTGTGGACAATAAACACTGCAACTAATCCGCAACCACGTAAACTTATATGTTCTCTCTCTTATATGGCTAGTAAACTATGTGGAAAATTATTTTGCAGTCAAGTAAAAATTTGGAAACCTATGCAACCAAGTAAATTATGTGGCCAAGGTTACAACCCTCAAAGGAATTTATGCAACTATTATTCATGATCAAAGAACATATTGTGATTATTACATACATATATGTGGTGACTCTATGCTCAAAGGAATTTTTATAGTGATTGCATCCCATATATGTGGTGATTCTCTACTGCAATTTTCCATATTTGTGATTATTCTAAGGTTATACTCTGTGAACACTGAGGCACAGTGCTTGCATGACGTTCTAAAATAATGATCTTGGTTGTGGTGATTTAACTCTATGAGGGGAATTGTATTGAAGTGGATCTACAACTGGGCTATTATGAAGTATATTTGAGCTCCATTCTATTTGTTTTTGCTACAATTCAAACCTTGTTATAAAGCAGGTGCACAAGTTTCTTTTCTTATTTATTTTCTCTACTTTCCAATATGAGCAATTCACCATAGATACCAAAACCTGTCAAGGGGATTCTTATAAAATTAACCCTAAATAACATTTATGAACATCTAGAATCATTAGAAAAACAGAGAGAAGAGAGAGAACCCAATATTCAAACAAAGTTAGAGGTAATGCTTAATAAAATATTTGGATCCTTAGAAGACAAGATTCATAACAAAATATTAGGTTTCAAGACTCAATTACATAAAATGAAGGTTATACTACAAGAAATGAAAAAAAAGAGACAAGAAAAGAAACAATCAACCCAAGAAGGAGAGATCGAAGAAAATTGTAATCTAAGAGACAAGATTAAAGAGCTAAAAGACAAGCTAACTAACAATGTTTCCCTAATCTAGAAAATAAATTGGATATCAAACCCATCATAGAGGAAATGGATAAATTAACTGAGTTGGATCACGATCATAAAAAAAAATCCTTGAACCTCATAATTTTTGGTACAAAAGAGAAGAAAGACGAGGACATGCTAGCAATAGTAAAAGAAGAACTAAAAAATAAGTCACAAATTGAAACAAGATACCTCATAGAAGTAAAGAGGTTGGAAAAAAATTGAACATAAATATAGGTTGATTCATGTCAAGGTAATCTCTCATGACCATAAATATGACATACTCAGTAAATATCTGAGCTTAAAAGAGTCAATAATATTTATAAATGAAGACCTCATTCCATAAGGCTGAGATGATTTAAGGAAGGAAGTTAAAAGGATAAAAGAAGACAGGAAGGAACAAAAAAGGGAAATAATTAGAAATCAAAAATATATTATTAAGGATAGAGACTAAAATCATAATAATAAATAGGAATTTGGGACACTCTGGATCCTCTCTTGGAACTTTCGTGGCTTTCCATGGCACAAAGGTCCTAAGTTAAGTTGGATCCCAAGTGAATTTGATAATATTTTTATAGTCAAAACTTGGGAACATGAAGAATCTAATATCTCTAACATAGAAGTATTTTCCTTGTGGTATACATGGAGCAAGAAATCCTACCATACAAGGATTGGAGGCATAGCATTTTACATAAAAAAAAAAGAATATTTCCCTTCACATTCGGATCCATAAGATATTTCTCAATCAGTAAATTTGGATAGATATTTCAAAAATTAATGCTAAGAAGATTTATATATCAATATGTTATTTCATGCCTATTAATCCTACCATTTATAAGAAAAACAATCTAGATAACAAATTTCCCTATAATAGGTTAGACAAGATATTTATAGTCTGAGAAATGAAGGTATTATCCTCCTACTAGGAGAATTTAATGCTAGAACTGCAACTAATCAAGCTATTATTTTAAGCGATGATTCTAATCCTATTCGTTTATGGCTAGAAGAGGACCTTATTTCAGCTGACAAATACAAAAGAAACTCTAAGGACCTGACTAAGAATTTGTTTGGTACTGAGTTAGTCAAGCTCTATAGTTATCAAGAACTAATAATTTGCAATGGTGTAATGACGTGGCCAAAATCCAACTTGGTGACTTGTAATAATGGACTAGGAAAGGCTTGTCGTGTATTATGTGATATCTAATATCCCCATGTACAACCAATTAGTAAATTTTGGCCTTTTAAATGACCATGAACCCGACTCTAATCATAGACTTTTAACCCTAACTCTAAACTTTGCTATGCACAAAAACCCCATTGAAAAAAATGATAACCAAAGGAACCTACTCTTTGATAAAAGTAAAGATGATATTTTCTTAAAGGATTTAAATAGTGAATTGAATATCCTACTATGTAAGGACAATATTGAATACCTATGTCACAATTTTATGATAACTATTTCTACTTTCATTAACAAGTTCTCTATTGAAGTGTTATATGAAAAGAAAAATATAACGACCAACCCTAGGTATGATAACAAGTGTAAAATTTCTAGGAAAGCCATTAGGGATGTCTCAATGAGTTCATAAAACTCGGTAAGATAAATACATACAAATCCATAATTAAAAGGAAAAAAGGTATTATATAAATAGAAATCAAGAGTAGATTTTGCCCCCATATAAGCTATATCATAAGAAATTATGGAGGAAAATACTAACTTGTAAAACTAAAGAAAATAATATGATTCCCTTGAAGGACTAGAATTCCTACCTTAAAATTATTTACGAATCCCCTAATGCCATGGACATGGTTCCAAATGTTTCTACAAAGGATGAAGTTTTTTCTATTGAAGACATAGATTTTGGGGTTAAGTGGTTCACTAATGGGAAAGCTAAGTACATCGAAGGCTACCAAGCTAAAATCTTTAAAATTGAAGGGCCTATCCCCATCCTTCACATACACAAGCTCTTCAATTCAGTAGTCAAGTAGGGCTTCCCTAGACCTTATACAATGTTGGAAATATTTGTGTCATTGATTTCAAAGACAAGGGGATACTACAAATGTCCAAGATAAAGATTGCAAGATGGAGATTGTTGGAAATATTATTTTTTGGATTTTTGATGCTCAATTTGGATACCCTATCTTTGAAGAAATTTTTACTCTAAATACCTAGCTCAAATGGGAACATAGGTTACATGGTTGGAAATATTATTTCAATACTTTCCCAATGGTATATGGAACTTCTTCTAACTCCTTAGGAATAAGGAGATATGAATTTTTTTTGTCAAACAACCCAGCTAGAAAGTTCAGGTCGCCCCAACCAGTCTTTACAGATCGACCCTAAATATGAGTGATGAACTTTTCAATTACTTCATAATTAAGTTAGTGAGAAACTGAAGAGTTGTGCACTTAATTATCAATCAAGGTTGGTATATTACTTATGAATTTCCATGCACTGTATATGTTCAAGTGTAGTGATTTAATCACTAAGGAGTTGTAGTACTTTGAATGTCACAAGTTGAGATTTCAAGATACTTAATTAAGTCACCAGGCTATCCTACTTCTCAAACTGCAGGAAAATAAATATCATAATTTTAGGAAAAGAAAATCACATTTTACGGAAAATGAATCACAATGGCATAAGGTAAACCACACTTGAAAAACAAATGACACTGGCAGAAAGTAATCTCACTTGTGGAAAATAAATCACACTGACATAAATTAAATCACACTTTGTTACACATTATTTTCGTCATCCCTATGATCATTAATGATGTAAACCTATCTATTGCCTTTAGAGGGGTCACAGTGGCCTGAATTCCTAAAGAGAGAAGGAAGAAGAACTTTTCCTGAGAAAAGAAGTTGCTTTTTTCTATGTAAAAACCTTATAAAAATAAATGTACGCAGGTT